>PVJX010021617.1:0-31657 GCA_004027295.1 Dolichotis patagonum | reverse complement strand
TCTTCTAATCTGTTCCATTGGTCCTCAGGTCTCTTTTTTTGCCAGTACCAGGCTGATTTTTACCACTGTAGCTTTGTAGTATAATTTCAAGTCAGGGACTGAGATGCTTCCTGCCTTGCTTTTGTTGCCCAGAGTTGCATTTGCTATTCTATGTCTCTTTTGTTTCCAAATGGATTTTAGGAATGTTTTCTCTAGATCTATGTCTTAGTTACTTTTTATTCATCACTGAGACAAAATACCTGATGCCCAAAGTTGGGAAAGGAAAGGTTTATTTCTTACAGTTTTTGGAGGTTTCAGTCCATACTCAGTTGGCTCCAAGGCAGGGTGGCATGGCGGGGCCACAGTTCATGGTAGCTGCAAAACAGCAAGGTGGAAACCAGCAAAAGAGAGAGACACACCTTCTTCCTGCCATTACATCACATCCTGGCTCTATCCCCTAGGAGGGTGTAGCACTGACACCATCAATCCAAGCACTAGACAATGAACCAGTCACAAATGTACAATGCAAATACATGAGGCCTGTGGGCCACCGACATAAACCATGACAATCTGTAAGGTATGTTACTGGTATTTTGATTGGGATTGCATTATATCTGTATAACAGTTTTGGGAGTATGGCCAATTGCATTATATCTATATAACAGTTTTGAGAGTATGGCCATTTTCACAATGCTGGATCTTTCTAACCAAGAGTAAGGAATATCTTTCCACTTTCTGACATCCTCTTCAATATCCTCTCTTAGAGTACAATAGTTTTCAGCATGTAGGTCTTTTACATCCTTTGTTAGATTGATTCCTAAGTATCTCATTTTTTTTGGATGCTATTGTGAAAGGTATTATTTCCCAAATTTTTCTCTCAATGAGTTTGTTGTGTACAGGAATGCTATTCATTTTTGAGTGTTGACTTTGTACCCAGCTACACTGCTGAATTTGTTTATTAACTCTAGTAGTTTTTTTGATGGGGTCTTTAGGGTCTTCTATGTAGAGTATCATGTCATCTGCAAAAAATTTAACTTTTCTTCCTTTCCTTATTTCTTTTATTTTCTCTCTCTTGTCTAATGGCCCTGGCTAATGCTTATAGAACTAGATTGAATAGGAGTGGTGATAGTAGACATCCTTGTCTTGTTCCTGATTTTAAAGTGAAAGTTTTCAGTTTTTGTCTGTTTAGCATAATATTGACTATTGGGTTGTCATAGATGGCTTTTATCAGATTAAGGTAGATACCATCTATTCTGATTTTCCGTAGGATTCTTTTTATCATGAAAAAGTGTTAGACTTTATCAAATTTTTTTCTCTGTCTATTGGATGATCATATGATTTTTGTCTTTGGCTTTGTTGATGTGGTATATTACGTTTATTGATTTGCATCTATTAAACCATTCCTGGGATAAATCCTACTTGATCATAATGTATAATCTTTTTGATGATTTGCTGCATTATATTTGTCAGTGTTTATTGAGAATCTTTATATCAATGTTCATTAGGGAGATTGGCCTATAGTTCTCTTTTTCGGTTGGGTCTTTCTCTGTTTTTGGTATCAGAGTAATACTTGTCTCCAGGAGGGAGGATTGCTTTTTTTTCAATTTTATTAAAGAGTTTGAGGAGTATTGGTATTAAATCTTCTCTACATCTCTTGTAGAATTCATCCATGAATCCATCAGAACCTGGGCATTTTTTAAAATAAATTTTTAATCACCTTTTCAATTTCAGTAGCTGATATTGGGTTATTCAAAATTGTTATATCTTCTTGATTCAGCTTTGATAATTCATATGTTTTTAGGAATTTGTCCATTTCCTCTGTGTTTTCCACCCTATGTGAATAAAGATTTTCAAAGTAGGTATTCATAATCTTCTGAATTTCCATGGATTCTGTAGTAATTTCACCCTTTCATTCCTTATTGCACGAATTTGAGTTTTTTGTTTCTCAGGATAAAGTTGGCTAGGGGCTTGTCAATTTTATTTATTGTTTCCAAGAACCAATTCTTCAATTTGTTAATTCTTTTTATTGTTTTCTTAGTTTCAACTGTGCTACTTTCTGCTCTGATCCTTATAATTTCTTCTCTTCTATGAGATTTGGGCTTGACTTGCTCTTCTTTTTCCAAAAACCTGAGGTTTAGTATCAGATTTGTTTGTGCTCATTCCATTTTTCTGATGTGGCAGTTCATTGCTATATATTTGCCTCTTAGCAGCACTTTCATTGTGTTCCACAAGTTTGGTAGGTTGTATCTGTATTTTCATTGAATTTTAGGTGTTGTTTAATTTCTTCTTTAATTTAATCTGTAACTCAATGGTTGTTCAGGAGGTTGTTATTTAATTTTCATGTGTTTATGTAGGTTTTTCAGTCTTTTGCCATTAATTTCCAATTGCAGTGCACTATAGTGCATAAAGATAATATGTATGGGATAATTTCAGTCCCTTTGCATTTACTTAAGAATGTTCTATGAGCTAGTATATGGTCTATTTTTGACAATGTGCCATGTGCAGCTGAGAAGAATGTGCATTCTGATGCTGTTGGGTGGAACACTCTGGAAACAACTACTAAGTCCATTTGTTCACAGGTTTGGTTCAATTCTGTTATTTCTTTACCAACTTTTTGTCTAGTTGATCTGCCCCTTGGTGACAATAGGTATTATTTTATTTCAAAGAGAATAAAACAAAAGAGGACAGAACAAAGCAGATCAGAACAGAACAACATAAACAACACAGCACTTTACAAGACAACTGGAAATTAACAGTAGCTATCATAATATCTCTTTCTTTGCTATAGTTGAACATAGTTTCAAATACAATAATATCAAACATAACAAAATAGTATAAAACCATTCAAAAGAATGGAAGAATTACAGGACATTCTGAACCAAATAACAGAAAATGATCAATGACTACTATAATATCTCATTTTTCATAAAAATTGTTTATAATATCACATATATTAAAATCTCAATAAGATACAACATGATAGAACTGATGGTAATAGAAGAATAAAAGCATGGTAGGACTTCAAAGCAAGATGCTATTAAATCAGCAATGGCTGCCACAATGTTTTGTTTTCTTCAAAACAGCTGTTCATACCATCACACACAATAAAGTCAAACAAAACAGAATAAAACCATTCCAACTGATGAATGAAAACATTAAAAGGCTTTAAAGCTATGTAATGGGGAATCATGATTACCATAAAATCTTATGTATTCTTACCAATTCTCATACTAGGGAGACTATACGGTATTTACACATGTGAGTTTGGTTTATTTCGCTTATGAGTATGGTCTCAAGTTGTGTCCATTTATTTATAAATATCTCAATGTGATCATTCTTTATAGCTGAGTAGTACTCCATTGTATAAAAAATACCACAACTTTTTTATCCATTCCTCAGTTGATGGGCACTTAGGTTGTTTCCAAGATCTGGCTATTACAAATTGTGCTGCTATAAACATGGGTGCACATAAATCACTGTGGTATGATGTTTTCAATTCTTCTGGGAATATGCCTAGAAGTGGTATAGCTGAGTCAAATGGGACTTCCAAAGTCAGCTTTTTGAGGAATCTCCAGACTGACCTCCACAGTGGTTGCACCAGTCTACACTCCCACCAACAGTGCAGAAGAGTTCCTTATTATCCACAGCCTCTCCAGCATTTGTTGTTGGTAGTTTTTTTGATCCTGGCCATTCTTTCTGGAGTGAGATGGAATCTCAGTGTGGTTTTAATTTGCATTTCTCTAATGACTAATGATGATGAACATTTTTTCATGTATTTATTTGCCATTCATATTTCTTCATCTGAGAATTGTGTATTCATTTCAGATGCCATTTTTTGATTGAGTCTTTGAATTTCGAGGGTCTGATTTTTTTAAATTCTTTATAAGTTCTAGACAGAAAGTCCTTTGTCTGAGGGATAGTTCACTAAGATTTTTAACCAGTTTGTGGGTTTTCTTTTCACTCTGCTGGAAGTCTCTTTCAACATGCAGAGACTTTTTAATGAGATGTGTTCCCAGTTATTGATTCTGGGAAGTATTTCCCATGTAGTTTGGTTTTCATTCATGAATTCTCTTCCTACCCCTATATCTTTGAGATTTTTGCCTACTTTGTCTTCCAACAGATTTAGTGTTTCTGTTTTAGTATTTAGATCTTTGATTCATTTAGATTTTAGTTTAGTACATGGTGATAGGCCTGGGTCTAGTTTTAGTCTTCAGTATATGGATAGCCAATTTTTCCAGCACCATTTGTTAAAGGGACTATCGTTCTTCCAGTGACCATGTTTGGACCCTTTATCAATGATAAGGTGGTTGAGTGTATTTGTGGTTGTGGTTGTATCTTCCAATCTATTCCATTGATCTTAAGATCTGTTTTTGTTCCAGCACCATGTTGATTTTATTGGCATAGCTTTGTAGTATAGCTTCAAGTCAGGGATTGTGATGCCTCCTGCCTTGCCTTTGCTGCTTAGAATTGCCTTTGCTATTCTGGTTCTAGATGAATTTTAGGAGTGATTTCTCTAGATCTATGAGGTATGTTAGTGGTATTTTGGTTAGAATTGCATTGAATCTGTATAATAGTTTTGGGATAATGGCCATTTTCACAATATTTATTCTTCCTATCCATGAACAAGGGATGTCCTTCCATTTACTGAGGTCCTCTTCGATTTCCTTTTTCAGGGTATTATAATTATAGGTCTTTTACTTATTTCGTGAGATTAATTCCTAAGTATTTCATTTTTTTGGATGCTAGTGTGAAGGGTGTGGCTTCTCTTATTTCTCTCTCAGTGCTTTTGTTGTTAGTGTATAGGAATGCTATTGATTTTTGAGTATTGACTTTGTATCCAGCTACATTGTTGAATTTATTTATTACATCTAGGAGTCTTTCAATAGAGTTTTGGGGGTCTTCTATGTAACGCATCATGTCATCTGCAAATAATGATAATTTAACTTCCTCTTTTCCTATCTTTACTCCTTTTATTTCTCTCTCTTGTCTAATTGCCCTGGCTAGTATTTCTAGTACTACATTGAATCGGAGCAGTGATAGGGGACATCCATGTCTTGTGCCTGATTTTAAGGTAAAGGCTTTCAGTTTTTGGCCAATTAGTATGATGCTGGCTGTTGGTTTGTCATAGATGGTCTTTATCATATTGAGATAAAGACCATCTATTCCCATTCTCTGTAAGGTTCTTATCATGAATGAGTATTGGACCTTATCAAAAGCTTTTTCTGCATCTATAGAGATGATCATGTGGTTCTTCCTTTTGGCTCTATTGATATAGTGGATTACATTTATTGATTTATGTATGTTGAACCATCCCTGCATTCCTGGGATGAATCCCACTTGGTCGTGGTGTATAATCTTCTTGATGATTTGCTGCACCCTGTTTGCCAATATTTTGTTGAGAATTTTTGCATCTATGTTCATTAGGGAGATTGGCCTATAGTTCTCTTTTTTACTTGGGTCTTTCTCAGGTTTTGGTACTAGAGTAATATTTGTTTCCAGGAATGACTTAGGAAGAATTGCTTCCCTTTCAATTTCTTTGAAGAGTTTGAGGAGTGTCAGAATTAAGTCTTCTTTGTATTTCTTGTAGAATTCCACATTTCTTGTAGATTCTTGTAGAATCCGTCTGGGCCTGGGCTCTTCTTTTTTGGCAAGGACTTAATTACATTTTCAATTTCATTAATAGAAATTGTGTTATTCATCAGTTTTACATCTTCCTGACCCAGCTTTGGTAGTTCATATGTATCTAGGAATCTGTCCATTTCTTCTGTGTTATTGAACCTATGAGAGTATAGGTTTTCAAAATAGGTGTTGATGATCTTCTGTATTCCCACAGAGTCTGTAGTGATTTCACCTTTTTCATTCCTTATTGCATGAATTTGAGTTTTTTTCTTTCCTTTTTAAAATAAGGTTAGCTAGGGGCTAATCTTATTTCAAAGAACCAACTCTTTGATTCATTGATTCTCTATATTGTTTTCTTAGTCTATATTGCATTACTTTCTGCTCTGATCTTTATAAATTCCCCCCTTTTTTGGATTTTGGCTTGGCTTGCTCTTATTTTTCTAGATGTTTGAAATTACCCCATGCATGTTTGAGTTGTAGCATCAGGTTGTTTATTTGTGTTCGTTCTGTCTTCCTGATGTGGGAAGTCAATGCAATAAATTTTCCTCTTAGGACTGCTTTCATTGCATCCCACAAATTCTGGTAAGTTGTGTTTGTATTTTCATTTGTTTGTTGATAATGTTTAATTTCTTCTTTAATTTCCTCTCTGAGCCACTGGTTGTGCAAGGATGTATTACTCAGTTTCCATGTGTTTATGAGGTTTTTGCAGTTGCTTTTCTCGTTCATTTCTAGTTTCATGGCACTATGAACCAATAACATGCATGGGGTAATTTCAATTCTTTGGCATTTATTTAAATATGTTCTGTGGGCTAGTATATGGTCTGTTTTAGAGAATGTCCAATGTACCGCTGAGAAGAATGTATATTCTGATGTTGTTGGATGGAACACTCTGTATACGTCTATCTAAAGTCCATTTGTTCACATGTATGATTCAGTTCTGTTATGTCTTTGCTGATTTTCTGTCTAGTTGATCTGACCCTTTGGGTCAATGGTGTGTTAAAGTCTCCTGTTATAATTGTGTTATTGCTTATTTTATTTTTCATTTCTGTTAGTATTTGCTTTATATAGCTGGGTGCTCTGGAATTTGGTGCATATATATTTAAGATTGTTATCTCTTCCTCTTGAAGTTTTCCCCTAACTAGTATGTAGTAACCTTCTTTATGTCTTTGGATCATTCTTGGTTTGAAATTTACATTGTCTGCAAACAGAATAGCTACCCCTGATTTTTTTGGCTTCCTGTTGCATGAAGTATTGTTTTCCATCCTTTGACTTTCAGTCTGTGGGTTTCCTTTTGGGTAAGATGGGTTTCTTGTAGACAGAATATGGTTGGATATTGTTTCTTGATCAATTCTGCCAGTCTGTTTCTTTTGCTTGGTGAGTTGAGGCCATTTACATTAATGTTTGTAACTGTTATATATTGGTTTATTGTTGACATGTTATCTTTCTGCTGTTGTATGTTTAGCCTTCCATTCAGTTTAATTGTCTGTCTTGCTTAGTGGTTTTTTTCCTATGTGTATCTAGAATGTCTTTCAGTATTCTTTGTAGGGTTGGTTTGGTGGCCATGAAGTTTTTCAGCTGTTCTTTGTCATGGAAGTATCTTATTTCTCCATCCATTTTGACAGACATTTTTTCAGGATACATCAGTCTGGGTTGGAAGTGGTTTTCCTTTAGGATCTGAAATACTTCACTCCATGCTCTTCTTGACTTCATAGTTTGTATTGGGAAGTCTGCTGTGATTCTGATAGATTTTCCTTTATAGGTGATCTGTCTTTTCTAACAGCTTTTAATATTCTGTTCTTATGTTGGCTTTCTGGGATGGTGATTATTATGTGTCTGGGTGTAGTTTTATTTTGGTTGTGACTATTTGGAGTTTTACATGCTTCACTAATCTATATGTGAGTTTCCATTCTCATGTTTGGGAAGTTTTCAGCTATTAATTTTGTAAATATCCTCTTGATATCATTTGGGCTGTCCCCTTCTTTTTCATTTATCCCTATTAATCTTATGTTATTTTTCTTTCCAACATCTTGTGCCTGTTGAATTGTTATTTCCTGATTCCTTGTTATTTTAAAGAGATCTTTCCTTTCCTGTTCACTAACTGCAATCTTATCTTCAAGGTCTGAAATTCTATCTTCAGTTTCGTTGAGGCAGTTTTGACAACTTTCCATAGCATTTTTTATTTCTTGTATATCTCTTTGAATCTGCTTCATGTATTCCGTTTGTTTCTTATAGTATTCATTTATGGATTCTATCTGTTTGCTTTGTTCCTCTAATTTTTTAGCTGTGTCTTCACTAGATATGTTCACTATTTCTTTCACTACTTTTATCATTTCTTCTTTTACCTAGGCAATTATTTCTGATTTGAATTTCTCCATAGCTTCCCCTAGTTGCTTCTTTATTTCACTTGGTATCATTTCAGTCATTTCAGGTGTATGGCTTCTATTCTATGTACATGGCTCCTAGGCTTTCTTGGGATGGGCTGGAGATTTGAAATTGCCATTTGGTCTTTTGTTTAGTCATTTTCCTATATTTTCTTCTTTGAGCAATATTCCAAAGCTCCCCTTGGTGTGTTGGGAATCACCTCCTGTGTTCTCAGCTCCTGGTACACTCCTGACTCCCCTGCAGGTTCTTGGCTCCCTGAATTGAAAGATGGAAGCTGGGCATGGTGTACTGAGGCCCATGGAACCTCCAGGGCTCAGTCCCGTGTTGTATGGGGCTGGATAGGAACTTAACCACTGGGAGTGTTGGTCTTAAGCTCTCCTCAGGCCAGACCCACAGGGCTGAGAGTCCCCCTGCATGGTCTCAGCCTCCCAAACTGAAAGTAGGCCACTGGGCATGGTGTGCTGAGGCCTGCAGAACCTCTGGGGCTCAGTCTAATGCTCCAGGGAGCTGGATAGGAACTCCTGACAATAGGTATTAAGGCCCACTGTTACAATTAGGGTCCACTGTTACAATTGTGTTGTTGCATATTTGGTTTTGCATGTCTGTTAGTATTTGTCTTATATAGTTGGGTGCTCCTGTATTTGGTGCATATATATTTATGACTGTTAGCTCTTCCTCTTGAATTTTTCCCCTGACAAGTATATAGTGACCTTCTTTATCTCTTTTGATCATTTTTGGTTTGGAGTTCACATTGTCAGAAAACAGAATAGCTACTACCCCTTCTTTCTTCTGTGTTCCTGTCACATGGAATATTGTTTTCCATCCTTTGACTTTTAGTCTGTGAGTTTCCTTTTGAGTCAGATGTGTTTCTTGTATGCAGCATATTGTTGGAATCTGTTTCTTGGTCCATTCTGTCAACCTGTTTCTTTTAATAGATGAATTGAGGCCATTTACCTTGATGGATGTAACTAATATATACTGACTTAACTTTGTCATTTTATTTTCCTGTTGTTTGTTTCCTGCTTTCCCCCCTTGTTTAATTGCTTTCCCTGCCTGGTGGTTTCTTTCTTTTGTTGTTCTTGGAATTGTAGTCATTTTTGTCTCTAGTATGTCTTTCAGTTTTCTTTCTAGAGTTAACGTGATAGACATGAATTTCTTCAGTTGTTCTTTGTCATGGAAGTATCTTATTTCTCCATGAATTGTGAAAGAAAGTTTTACAGGGTACATCAGTCTGGTCAAAAGTTATTTTCTTTCAGAGCTTTCAATACCTCACTCCAGGCTCATCTTAACTTGAGGATTTATGGAGAAAAGTCTCCTGTAATTCTAATGGGCTTTCCTTGTCTTTTCCCTAACAGCTTTTAGTATTCTGTTTTTATGCTGAATTTCTGGAATCTTAATTATTATGTATCTGGATGTAGATTTATTTTGGTTAGGACTGTTTGGTGTTCTGATCTGTATACCCAATTATTTTCCGATGTTTAGGAAATTTTCTGCCAATACTGCTGCGAATAGTATTTTTTTTTTGTCATTTGCATTGACTCCTGCATTTTCATTGATGCCTATCAATGTTATATTGTTTCTCTTTGCATCGTCTTTCAGCTATTGAATTTTTATTTCATGCTCCCTTGTTATTTTTAAAAGTTCTTTCCTTGTATGATTGCTAGTTGTGATCCTGTCTTTAAGGTCCGAAAGTCTATCCTTAGCTTCATTCAAACAGTTTTGCCATCTTTTAGTGACATTTTTTATTTCCTGGATATCTCTTTGAATTTGTTCCAAGAATTCTATTTCTTTCCTAAATTGTTCATTCAAGATTTCCATCATTTTCCCATGCTCTTGTACTTTTTAAATCTATGCCTTCTCTAGCTATGGTGAGCAATTCCTTTATTAAGGGTGTTGTTTCTTTTTTTTACCTGAGAGATTGTTTCTAATCTGATTTCCTCTATAGCTTCATGCATTTGTTTCTTTATTTAATTTGCTACCTTTTCAGAAAGTCTAGGAGTATGACTTTTAATGTCCTCTATTCAAATGTCTCCTGTACTTGTTCCTGATGGGCTGGACATTTGAGATTGCATTTTGGTTTTCTGTTTTGTCATTTTCACCTCTTGGGTTAATATTTTGGTCTTTTCAATCCCAGTAGTCTCAATTGATCATTGTTTGTGTCTTAGGGTCCTACTATATGGGTGATGTTTGTCCAATGCTGGGTGCCACAATGAATGGGAGGGGCCAGTCACCTGAATTCCTCTTGTAGGGCCTGTTGGATGAGTCTCATATTTTCCCTAGGCTGACTAGCCTAGGAGTATTGATGTAAGCCAACCCTTAGCCCCTATTGTTACTGTGGCTTTACGCTGTTCCAGGCTTCCAGATTTACCTGGCTATATTGTACACCTCAGCTGGGTCCCTACTGTGTCACTGGGGGTCTCCTATGCCCTTTCAAGTTCCTCTGGGTTGAGGGAGGTCTTGTCAGCACTCTTCTCAACTCACCCAGTGTTCTATGTGGAAGTACTCACCCATATTCTTGCTGGGCTTGCCAAAGTCCTACAGCTGATGGGGAGGGTTTGCTGCTGCTCCTGTTGACCCACTGAGGTCTTCTATTTGAGGGAGGGAACTCACTGCACTGTCACATGCCCACTGAGGCTCTGTGTGAGTGAGGGGTTGCTGAGGTTTCCACCAGCCCATGAGGGTTCTGCAGGTGGTAGAAAGGGTCACTGATGGTCTGTGGGCTGCTGAGGTCTCTGGAGTGAGGGGGAGTGGTGATCAATAATTCCTCTATCCAGAGTGCAGGAGGAGTGGAACCAATGATCCTGCCACCCCCAAGATGTCTCAGGTGAAAGGGGTGGGGCTTCCAACAATTCTACAGGCCCCAAAGGCCTCTGGGGTGAGGGAGGGGTGCTATCAATAATACCATTGGCTCCTGAGGTCTCTGGGGTGAAAGGAGAGATGCTACCAATGATCCTGCTGGCCTTCTGAGGTCTCTGGGGTGAGGGGTGAGGTGCTGCTGCTGATTGATTAACTATCCTAGATGTTTCTGAAACATTTTTGTTGGTACTAAACAAAATCAAGTGTGAAGCTCTGACAGGCTCAGTGTGGCACCTGCCCAGTATGGCGGTGGACCCTGGAGCAGCAGCCTGTCCCTCCAGTGTTGACTTCCATGTTCTTCAAAGTGAAATTGAACTTCCTCTGGATCATTTTAATATTGTGATCTTTGCATTTTTCTTATTGTTAAGACCTAATATTTTCTGGATCAAATTATTTACCAATTAAAGTGTTTCAAATACATTCTCCCATTTTCTGGATTTCTGCCATTTATTTATTTTAATGTTTAAACATAGTAATATACATATATTTAAATTTTTTGTTTGATAATTTTGTTTCTTCCTTAAGAAACACAACCCTACCCTGAACCTATGAACATATTTTCCTATGTTATATACTAAAAGCTTTATGATTTTTGTCTTTTGTGTTTTGTTCTAAATCTTTTGAGAATTTATTGGTATTGTTATATGAGAGAAATACCCATTTTATTTTTTCATATATTTGGATATTATTTTAGCACCACTTGGGGAAAAGTCTCTTTTCTTTACTGTTTTTTAGTGTCTTTTCTGTTATATACATACTGTTTCTTTTTTTTTAAGTGGAAGCGGGGCTTGACATTATTATGTAGCGTAGCCTGGCCTCAAACTCAAAGCAATCTTCCTGCCTTAGTCTCCCGAGTGCTGGGATTACAGGCATGTACCATCCCACCTGCCTAATGATGTTCAATTTTATATGGGTTCTGTTTCCATGTAGCCCATCTATTTTATTGGTCTTTGGTCTTGTATCAGTGTCACCAATACATTATAGTTTTAATTACTAAACCAATATGTTAAGCCTTGATATCTGATGTATAATTCCCTACTTTGATTTTTTGGGGCAAATAAATGTATTTATTTATTTTAACTTTAAGATTTAATTTATTTAGTTTAAACATGTTCATTGTACATATATGTATACATGGTATAGTTCATAATATACTGTATACCTCAAAATTGCTAGAAGAATGTATTTTTAACATTCTTATTTTAGAAAATGATAAACTGACAAGGTTATGGGTATGTTAATTGCATTGACCCTTTATTCAGTGCATACAAAAACGTCACATTGTATTCCATTTTGATCTTTCCAAGAAAGAACAATTCTTATCCTTCACAATATCATTTGAATTATTGATTGAATTTTCAAAGTTTTGCATCAAACAAAAATTTCAATATGAATTTTGATTTGGATAACATGAAGCTTATAGATTAATTTTTGTGTAATTGAGATCTTTAAAATATGTATCTTCCAAAGAAAAAAGGTATAAATTTGTATATACATATGTAAGATAGCTAAGATGATTGTGCTACCAATTTTATTAGTTCTTGGAACAAAACAGTTAACATTCATAGGATCAGATCAATTTGCATGTTTATATCTGGTACTATGAGTAACTCTTTTGAGGATAACTATGCAAGATAAGAACCTTAGTTATGTTCCTACCACTTTGTTTTGAAAGCCTACATTGTCATTGTTATGGGCTCTTTGTTATTGTTATTTATTTGTTTCTTTTGTTTCTTGTTTTTCTCGTAATTTGTTTTATTTTTTCCTCTAATACAGCAAGGATAGATGTACATGTATAGGCTTATACATGCCTAAAACTTCTCCTAAAGAGTTTATGAGAATTGATTTTATTACATATGATGGTATAAACAGCTACCTTGAAGAGAATGAGACATCATGGTAGCCATTGCTGATTTCCTATCATTTTGTTGTGAAGTCCACTAATGCTTTCATTCTTTGTTTTGATTGGCTTTAGTCTGTTTTGTATTATTTAATTTCAATGTGTCTGAAGGTATGGACTGCTATTTTGACAAGAACAAGACACATTATGGTAGCCATTGTTGATTTTCCTACTGTCTGGTTTTGAAGGTCTGTAATGCTTTCATTCTTTTGTCTTGAATGTTTTTATACTATTTTTTTCTTGTTTGAATTCATTGTGTGTGAAGATATGGACAACTGTTTCAAAGAAAGCAAGAGACATTATGGTAATCACTGTTGATTTCCCGTTGTCTTGTTTTGAAATCCTGTGTTGATTGCATTGTTTTATTCTGATCTCCTTTGTTTTGTTCTGTTCTGTTTTGCTTTGTTTTATTCTCTTTAAAATAAAAATTAAAAAATATATATCTACCAATTAATGAACATAGTATAGTCTCTTTTTAAATTTAGGCCCTCTACAAACTGTTATAGGTTTTTTCATAGAAGTTGTACAATCATTTTGTTAGATGTATATTTACATACATGATAATCAGAGTCTAATTTTCCTCCTCTGAATTTTGCTGGCTTTAGTGTTAGAAGTGACATTCTTTGATTTTTGAAGCCAGTTCATAAAATGTCTTACAACATGCCTTCGTTTTTGAAAATATTTGTTTTGGTTGAAATATGCCAACATATTAGAATTCTGAATACATTGGCTGGTCATCACACGAAGAAGCTCAAGCTGAGTTTGTTAAGAGACCAAATACATAGAGAAATTACTGATGGATTCCCTATCTGTTTCAGCATTCCAAGTTAAGGGCTAGACAAACTGGGAAGGCTTCAGCCTAAGAGTGTGCTGGGATTATCTCCTGTACTGGCTTGTGAGATTCAACTGTGCAAATTTATCCCAAAGATGACATCCAAGTTTGTTACTTTGTCTAGGTTAAAATTGGTGACAATGGCAGTATTTTTACCATAAATATAGGCGAATGCTACAAAACAGGATGTTTCTTCTTTCCCGCCTCTTTTTTCTTCTTTTCTTTTGTTTTTTTCAGAGCTAGTCGATAATCAGTTATCAGCACACTATTGCCTCTGGTTACAATTACCTGAAGGGCCCCAAGGAAAAAGCACCTCTCGGAGTCAGAACTAGGAGAGATAATAATAAATTGTTTTAAAATATTGGTTATACATGCCTAGAACTTTTTATATAATAAAAATGAATAACCTGGACAATACTCTTTTTACATAATCTTTAATTTTAAATTTTTGTTTACATTAGGGTAACTACTGGTATCTTTAGACATAAATCTGTAATTTTATTTTGGGTGTTGTTTGTCTCCAATTTCTAGGTATTTCATTTTTTGTCTCTATAAAATTGTTGCAGGAATTTAGCATTCTGTTTCTCTTGCATTTTAAAGTGTATATATTTTAATGCATATATAGATGTATATTTGTATATATTTTGTGAGTGACTGCTGTAAACATGTACCATTGATATATAAAAGTCAAAAGTTAATCGATAATATGCTATGTGTGGTGACACATACCTGTAATTCCAGCTAATCAGGAGACTGAGGCAGGAAGGTTGCAAGTTCATATTAACCTTGGACAACTTATTGACTTAGTGAGATCCTGTCTCAGTGTAAAAATTAAAGGGCTGAGACATAGCTCAGTGTAAAGGTCCCAGGCTCAATCTCCAGTACCACAAAAATCAAACCATAGTAAACCAAACTAAACAAAACCAAACCAAATCAAACCAAAATGAAGCAAAACACCTGTGGATGTAGTTCAGTGGTAGGGAATTTCTTTAAAGGGTTTCATCATTAGTGGTATTACATCTCCTCTAAATTTCTTGAAGAATTCAACAGTGAATTCATCAGGACATGAGCTTTTCTTTGTTGGTAGCTTTTAAACTACATTTTCAATGTCATTGTTTGACATCAGGTTATTTAGAACTTTTATATCTTCTTGATTTAGTTTTGGTAATTCAATGAGAAATTGTAGGATTGATCCTCAGTACTGACAAGAAAAACAGACAGAAACAAGAAAACAAAGAAACAAAAAAAGAAATTATAAAGCAAAAGAGGGAAGTAGAAATAAGTTAATCAATACTCTATTCTTTTGTACAATACAGGGATGTAAGCTTATTTTAATTGCGCTTACGTACTGTTTTGTTATGCTTTAAAATATTTTTAAGCCCACAAAATAAGAGTTATCTTGACAAGCAATGTTATTTTAAATGAATTTATACATTTACCATTTATGTTTCTCTTCTTTACTTGTTGCATCTCTGATCTTCCATTAGGAATTTGTGTAATGGAATACTTTATTTAAAGGTGCTGAAAAGACCTAATTCAAGTTTTGTCTGTCGAAAATGTCTTTATGTTATCATAATTCCTGAAGGTCATTTTTCTAAGGATATAATCTTAGGCCATCATTTTTCACCCAGAACATTGAAAAATATTATTCCATTGTCTACTGGTTTTCATTAATGCTGTCAAGAAGTCAGGTGTTAATATAACTTTGATTTCTTTAAATCTGTCATCTTTTTCCTTTAGATGCTTTAAAATTTTTCTGTGTTTAATATTTTGAAATTTTACCATGACATGTCTCAATGTGTGTTTCCTTATATTTGTTGGTTTTAATTTATTGGAAATTTTGAATTTATAAATGCATTTTTTATCCAGTGTGGTGATATGCTCAGCCACTTTCTTCTCCAATGTTGTCTTTGCTTTGTAACTTTTCCAATCTCTCCTTGTTTGATTTAAGCATATTTTATCCTGATTCCTCTATTTACTCTATCTCTACTTTTTATTTTATTATTATTTTCTCTCTGGACCTTGTTATAGGTAGTTTAACATCTTAAAGTTCATCAATTCTCAGCTTGCTGGTTTCTGAATGTATCTCAAAATTCATGTGCTAAAAACTCAGTCTCCAATACAACTATATTGAAAAGTTTAACCTTTAGGGAAATGGATTAATACCATTAAAAAGGGCTTCATTAAGGAAACTTATTTCTGTTTTGTCCTTCCACCTTCCATGATGTGAAAAAACTGCAAGAAGACATTTACCACAGGCTGGTGATTTAATTTTGAATTTTTCAGCCTCCAGAACTGTGAGATATAAATTTATATTCTCATAAATAATCCATTCTGTGATTATGTTATAGATGCACAAGTGGTCTAATGTCTTTTTATTATTATAATTTATAATACTTACAATTATTATAACATAATATTTTTTATAATTTCTAATTTTCCTTTGAAACATTAAAGCTGGGATTTCACCTCTTGAATATAAAAAACTATTATTTTACTGTCTTTTTCTGATAGTACTGGGGATTGAACTCACAACTGCTTGCTTGCAAGGCAGGAGTTTGTGCCATTGAGCTAAATACCCAGCCCCCTAGTTGTTATGCTGTATTATTTTTAATAAGTTTCTTATAAGTGTTGCTAAACTTGGATAATTTTTATTATTTATTATTTTTATTTTTTGAGACAGGATATCACTATGTTCTCCAGGCTGGCCTTGAAATATTGGGCTAAGAGATTCTCCTGCCTCAGCCTTCTAAGTGTCTAGGACAACAGGTGTATGCCACTACCCCTGGCTTAAACCTTCATAATTTTGTAAACATGACAAATACATTGTCTTATAATTTGCATGTTATAATTCTGATATAGGAATATATTGGTTCATAGTGCTCTGCAATTTTTAAGACTACAAATTGCAATTAACAAAATAGAGTTAATTTTTGAATGTATGCTATTTTACACAAATCTTGTAGTGCAGTTTGCATATTTTGAAGTTTATTATGCAGGAATATGAAGTTAATCTTTCTGCAATTTAACAAATAACAAAAACACTCATGTACTTTGTTTTCTTAAAGCAACTGCCTTATTTCAATAATTTTTGCTTATGTGCATAATTCCTAAAGAAAGTAGGAAGTACAGTTTTATTCAGAAATATTTTATAAATAATATTTTTATATATGGAAAACAGGGGCAACCTGCTTGGGACCCCTTCTGTGTCTCTTCAGACAGAAGCTTTCTTCCTCTCAATAAATATATTCTACTCTTCACTTCCATTGTTCCTAAAATTCATTCTTTGATTTTAGAGAACACAAGCTCGTACCAGACATAATAGGTCGGGAGTTTCATTCCCCTATGACATTTGGAGGTCATCCACCAAGATCACTGGAGGTGAGAGTTTGCTTTTTGCTTTATAGACTCTGGACTGGGACTCATTTAAACTTAAAGCTGTGCACATACACAAGATGAAAATGCCTGGTGTCTATTGAGGGCCTCTGGACAGGATCTCTGTGGAAGTACCTCCAACAGCCGTGCAAGCTCTGTGACCCTGTTCAGCCTGAAGCAGCTTGATTGATCATTGCCCATTACCCCCTCATGACAGTTCAGGTTACTTCTTCAGAGTGGGGAATGTTATAGGCAACTGAGCCAGTTAGAAATATTATAGGCAGTCAGACAGGGGTAAGCCCTCAAGGAAGCTGGCACAGAGGACCAGATGTCTGATGACCTTGGAGGAGACCCACACCTCTTGCTGCAGGCCAGATCTCAAAACAGAAGACACACACCTCTTGCTGCAGTCCAGATCTCAAGACAAATGCAATCACATCCTTAAGTATAATCCTTAGGGATTAAGTCTGGATCATCTTATGCCCACTTCACAAATTCCCATTTTCCCCACCTTTGAGCCATCTAATCTCATGATTTTGCTCTATAAAAGTTCCTGGAAAATACAGAGTCCTTGGCAACCTGCTCGGGACTTTTTCTGTCTCTCTTCAGACAGAATCTTTCTTCCTCTCAAAATATATATTCTACTTTTCAAAAAAATTAAAAAATTTAAAAACATACATGGAAAACAGGAGGACCACTGCTCTCCTAATTCAACAATGTGATTTTATTTTTACTAATAAGGGAGATATCTCACATGATGACTTTGATTTCCTCTACTGTCCCAAAATATTTAAATTATTTTGTTTTCTACTTTTCTTCTTTTTACTGAGGCAATGATTTGAATAGCATTACATCCTCCTTTTCTCTATATCTTAAATCTTCAGGTTTGTCAAGCATATTTTATAATACTTTTAGTAATTGTATTTAGAATTTTTATTGATATATTTTCTGTGCTTCAAGAAGAGGTTTTCATTATCAGTTATATTTTTTCAGTCCATCCATCCATCCAACCGTCCAACCATCCATTTATCCATCAATCTAACTTCTCACAGTTCAGGTTCTTGGCTCACCACTCTTTCTGTCTTTCCTCATTTTATGGATTCTGTTTCTGTTTCTTTATTGTTAAAGTGAAATATCTTCTAGTACTTTTCTTTTGTAAAGCATTTGGAGCATATACACAGTGAATTCTTGCATACTATTTGAAAAACAACTTTTTTACTCTGATAGTAAAATTATAATTTTGCTTCACACAAGATTTTTGGGTTATAGTTATTTTTTGCTATTCTTTATATGCTATTCTACTATTTTAGAATCTTCTAGTTTCTCGTATTGCAGATGAGAAGTCTGATACCCGGGTATTTTATTTTATTTTTTCAAATCTATTTTATTTCAAGCAAAGAAGGAGAAGAAAAAAGACTAAAAAAATTTCAAAACACATTAATCAGGGGCAACAATACATTGCACATTGTCATCCCCAAATCATTTACCCAGAGCACATCTGCTTACAATCATCTGAACAATACCAGCACAAATCTGTCTCTTCATTGAACTCAGAGAAATCAGTAGTATAACTATCTTTTTTAAATAATTTTTTTATTTTAAAGGGAGTAAATTTTAACACAACAAAACAGAACAAAATGGGACATAAGAAAGCATAAATCTCAAAGCTAGACAACCAGAGATCTTCATTATCTATCATATTGCCCCTTTTTTTCTTCCAAATGGTTGTCCATATCTTTGTATATGGAAAGTTCATACAAAACAACATAGCCAATCTTTCACAAGATGTCCAGTTCACTGACTCCCACTTGCTAAGTGGGGTGGATGGGCCAGGGGGGACACAGGACAGGGGACAGGAGGACATGAGATGTTTGATTCTCAGCCCTTGTGCTGGCAGGCTCACAGCCACTCACCAGAGAGGGGAGGAGTTCCTTGTTCTCCCGGCACCCCAGGTCGCCACATGGTGCAGGTCCTAAAATGCCCAGGTCTCTCTCTTGCAGGCCGCTGAAACCTGCCACACTCACAGCTGCTATTTCTTTCTGATGAATTGACCATTCCATTTCCAAAGTTCTGAAATGGCCAACAGACCACAGAAACAATTCTCTTTAGGCTCCTGTTTGAAACCAGCAGCTATAGCAGTCTGCTGCCCTTGATTCAGGGCCAGTAGAATAACTATCTTAACTACTTTTTTGTATACATATACATATGTTGTTACTTTCAGCTTCTTACACTAGTGTGACAATATGATGTTTACATATGTGTGTCTATTTATCTCACTAATGAGTATGGTCTGAAGTTGCAGCCATTTACCTATAAAAGTCTCCAGTTTATCCTTCTTTATGGATGAGTAGTACTCCATTATATAACAGTACCATATCTTTTTTATCCATTCCTCAGTTGATGAGCATTTGGGTTGTTTCCAAGATCTGAAAACAAATTGTACTGCTATTACAACTTGTACTGCTATACACATATAATTCTTCTGGGACGATACCCAGAAGGAGAGTAGCTGTGTTGAATGGGACCTGCAATCCTAGTTTTTTGAGGAATCTCCATACTGATTTCCACAGTGGTTGCACCAATCTTCATTCCCACAAAGAATGTAAAAGGATTGTTTTTTCCCACAGCCCCTCCAGCATTTGTTATTGCTTGATTTCTTGATAATAGCCATTCTTTCTGGAGTGAGATAGAATCCTAGTGTTGTTTTAATTTGCATTTCTCAAATTACCAGAGATGTTGAACATTTCTGTGTATTTATTTGCTGTTCATATTTCTTCATCTGAGAAATGTGTATTCATCTCAGATGCCCATTTTTGGATTGAGTCATTAAATCTTGGAGAACTGATTTTTTGAGTTCTCTGTAGTAATCCTTTATCTGAGATACAACTGGCAAACATTTCCTCCCATGTTGTGGCTTGTCTCTTCACTCTGTTGGTGGTTACTTTTGTTGTGCAAAAGCTTTTCAGTAGGCTGAAATCCCAGGTGTTGATTCTTTGTGATAGTTCCTGTACAATTGGAGTTTTGTTCATGAAGTCTTTGCCTACACCAATGTCTTCAAGAGTTTTACCTGCTCTACCTTCCAGCAGATTTAATGTGTCTTTTAATATTAAGATCTTTGATCCATTTTGATTTTGGCTTAGTGCATGGTGAAAGATATGGGTCCAGTTTTAATCTTTGCCATTTGTAGAGCCAGTTTTTCCAGCACTATTTATTAAAGAGGCTATCTTTCTTCCAGTGAATGTGTTTGGTACCTTTGTCAAAGATAAGCAGCTTAGTGTGTCTGGAGTTGTTTCTGCATCTTCTAATCTATTCCATTGATCTTTGGGTCTGTTTTTGCCAGTACCACACTGTTTTTGGTACAGTAACTTTATAGTATAATTTTAACTCAAGGATTGTTATGCCTCTGTCTTGTCTTTGTTGCCCAGGATTGCCTTTGCTATGCTAGATCTCTTCCAGTTCCAGATGAATTTTAGGATTGTTTTCTCTAATTCTGTGAGATATATAATTGTAAATTTGATTGGGATTGCATTGAATCTGTATAACAGTTTTGAAAGCATGGCCATTTTTGTTATATTGGTTCTTCCTACCCATGAGCATGAGATCTGTCCATTTTCTAATATCCTCTTCAGTCTCTTTTTTCAGAATACTGTAGTTTTTAATGTAGAGGTCTTTTACATCCTTTTTAGATTAATTCTTAGGTATATCTTTTTTGGGGATGCAATCATGAAAAATGTTATTTCCCTGACTTCTCTCTCAATGAGTTGTTATTCATGTGAGGAAGACTATTGGTTTTTGAGTGTTGACTTTGTATCTAGCTATGTTACTGAATTTGCTTATTAAATCTAGAAGTCTTTTGGTGGAGTTTTTGGGGGTATTCTAAGCAGAGTATCATGTCATATGTAAATAATAATAGTTTAACTTCTTCCTTTCCTATCTTTATTCCTTTTATTTCTTTCTCTTGTCTAATTTCTTCAGCCGAAGTTTCCAAGACTATGTTGAATAGGAGTGGAGACAGTGTCTTGCTGTCTTGAACATCATTGTCTTGTTCCTGATTTTAAGTGAAAGCGTTCACTTTTTGTCCATTTAGTATGATGCTGGCTGTTGAATTGTCATAGATGGCTTTTATAAGATTGAGGTAAAGACCATCTAGTCACATTTTCTGTAGGGTTTTTATCATGAATGGGTGTTGGACTTTGTAAAAAGTGTTTTCTGCATCTATTGAGATGATCATATGATTTTTGTCCTTGGCTCTATTAATTTGGTATATCACATTTATGGATTTACATGTGTTGAACCAATGCTGCATTCTTGGGATGAATCCCACTTGATCATGGCGTACAATCTCTTTGATGATTTGCTGCAGTCTGTTTGCCAGTATCTTCATGAGAATTTTTGCATCACGTTCATTAGGGAAATTGGCCTATAATTTTCTTTCTTATATGGGTCCTTCTCTGGTTTTGGTATCAGAGTAATGCTTGCTTTCAGGAATGAATTTGGAAGTATTGCTTCCCTTACAATTTCATTTAAAGAGTTTGACTGGTGTTAGGTCTTCTCTAAATTACTTGTAGAATTCAGCAGTGAGTCTGTCAGAGCCTGTGCTTTTCTTTGTTGGTAGGGTTTTAATTCCATCTTCAATTTTATTTTTCATGTCTGTTAGTAATTGTTTTATACAGTTGGGTACACTGGTATTTGTTGCATATGTATTTATGATTGTTATCTCTTCCTCTTGAATATTTTCCTTTATGAGAATGTAATGACCTTCTTTATCTTAATCAGTCTTGGTTTGAAATTCACATTGTTGGGCTGAGGATTTAGTGCAGCAGCATAAGTGCCTGCCCACTAAGCACTAGGTCATGAATTCCATTCCCAGTGCCAAAAAGAAAAAAAAAGCAATTCACAGTGTCTGCAGATAGAATTGTTACCTCTGCTTTTGTCTGGTTTCCTGTCACATGGAGTATTGTTTTCCATCCTTTGACTTTTGGTCTATGAGTTTCTTTTTGAATTAAATGTGTTTCTTGTATGCAGCATATTGTTGGATCTTGCTTCTTGATCCAGTCTGCTGGTCTGTGTCTTTTGGTTGGTGAATTGAGACCTTTAGTATTGATGTTTATAACTGATATGTGTTGACTTTTCTTTGTCATGTTACTTCCCTGTTGTTGGCTCCCTTTTTCCTCTGTGTTTAATTGCTTGCCTAGTGGTTACCTACTGTTGGGGGTCATGGAGCTGTAGTTCTTATGATCTCTTTCTAGAATGGCCTTCAGAACATTTTGGAGGGCTGATTTGGTGTTTATAAACTTCCTCAGCTATTTTTTGTTGTGGAAGTGTCTTATGTCTCCATCAGTTTTGAAAGATAATTTCGCAGGGTACATCAATCTGGGTTGAAAGTTGTTTTCCTTTAAAGCTTGGAATACTTTACTCTAAGCTCTCCTTGACTTGAGAGTTTGTGCTAAGAAGTCAGCAGTGATTCTGATGGGCTTTCCTTTATAGGTGATTTGTTTTTTTCCCTAACAGCTTTTTAAGATTCTATTACTGTGTTAAATTTCTGGAATCTTGACTAAAATATACCTGGCTGTAGATTTTTTTTTGATGATTGCTAATGGAGTTCTATATGCCTTATTTATCTGTATGTCAAATTGTTTTTCTCTATCAAGAAAGTTTTCTGTCATGATGTCTGTGAACATTTTTAATGTCATTTGTGGTATCTCCTGCTTTCTCATTGACTCCAATTAATCTTGTTATTTTTCTTTGCCTCATCTAGCAGCTGCTGGATTGATTTCTCATAGTTACTTACTAGTTTTGAGAAGTCTTTCTTTTCCTGGTTGCTAACTGCAAACCTTACACTGATTCTGTAGATCACTTTTGTTAATATGGCCATCTTAACAATACTAATTTTGCTGACCCATGAAATTAGGGTAATCTTTCCACTTTCTCTGTCTTCTTCAGTTTCTTTTTTTCAGAGTTATGTAATTTTTATTGTAACAGTCTTTTGTATCCTTGGCTAGGTCGATTCCTAGGTATTTTATTTTTAAAAAACTATTGTGAATAGAATTGTTTTCCTGATTTTTTCTAAACTGGATCATTACTGCTGCATATAAATATATTGATTTTTAATGTGTATTTTTGAATCTTGCTGCATTGCAGAATTACTTTTAGCTGATATATCAAAATATAAAATTTGTAAATATTATTGTGTTATTATGTGATATTTCAATACACATATATAATGTATAATGTCTAAATCAATTTAAATGCATCAATTCTCTCTAGTATTTACCATTTCTTTTAGTGAAAACTTTTAAAATCCCTTCTCTAGCTTTGTGAAATGTATACTACATTATGACTATCAATATTTACACTAATGTACTCCTATCTAACTGTAATTTAGTATCAGTTGGTCAACATTTCTCCATCCCTTTCTCTTCTCTAGACACTCTGGCTTCTGGTAACCACTATTCTACCCTCAACTTTTGAGATCAACTTTTTTAGATTCCACATATGAATGAGACCATATGGTACTTGTCTTTCTGTGCCTTGCTTATTTTCTTTAACATAATAATCTCCAGATTCATCCATGTTGTTGTGAAGACAAAATTTAATTCTTTTTATGATTGAGCAGTATTCTATTGTGTATATTAGTACATTTCCTTTATCCATTCATCTGTTTATGTACTACTATTGGATTGCTTCCATTTTTTGATTATTATGCATGACTCTTTGATATACTGATTTAATTTCCTTTGAGAAATGAAATCTAGGAGTGAGATTATAGGCTCACATGATAGTGTTATTTTAAAATTTTTAATGTAAATACATTTATTTTTATTAGTATATGTTTGCAGTACATACTGATTATATTCATTGTTGGGCATTGAGACACATATATGATGTGTCTTAATGTTTTTCATCTTTTCCCCTCTCTTCCCTCATTCCTCATTCTATCTCTTGTTCTCTTTCCCATTTGCAAAAAAATCTATCTCCCTGTTTCCTATTATCTTTCATTTTGGTGTTTAATTTACTTTTTTATTTTATAGAAAAAAGGTAAAACAAAATTTCATAACAAGATGGTAGGAGAATAACAATAGTTAATAAGTTCCATATTATTATCTTTAGTTACTCAGAATACAAGATATGGGCATAAAAATTTCTCCAATCAATATAAGTACAAATCTCCCTTTTCTATGACCTAAGACACTAATAGTATAACTAACTTGTATTCTTTTCTCTTTTCCCTTCCTTTCTTTCCCTTTTCTCCCATCCTAAATCCTTTTTCCTTTTTAACAATTTCTTCCCATGTCACAATACCCATTGTAAGTTTTAGACCTTACTCTTTCAGGGAATATTTACTCTTTCCTGCCATGGAGACAATATGATGTTTGGTGTTTATTTACATTTTATCTTACATTTCTCTCATTTTCTCTTACATTTATCTCATGATATTTAAGCTTGTGTGTTAGATTTATTTCTGTAAAATTATGGTGTCATAATTTTAAGCATAAAGATGCTTCCACTTTCCTAAAAGTGACTCAAGTTTATCCTTTATGGCAGAATACTACTTCTTTGTGTGTAAATGCCAAATTTTTATCCTTTCATCTTTTGATGGACATGTAGGTTGCTTCCAAAATGTATATATTGTGAATTTCTATATACAGTGTGCTATAGACATGGGTATGTATTATCACTGTATTATGTTGTCTTTAGTTCTTTTTTTAACATTCTAAGAACCTTTATATTGTTTTTCATAATGTTTGTATTAATTTACATTCCAGCCAACAGTGCACAAGGATTCCATTTTCTCCACATCTAACACTTGTTATTGTTCATCTTTTTGATAATAGCCATTCTCACAGGTGTGAGGTTATGTCTCATTGTGATTTTTGCTAACATTTCTCTCAAATTACAGAAATCATGTGATATTTAACCTTTTGTGTCTGATTTATTTCTGACTATTATAGTCTCAAGATGCATCCATTTTCCTACAAATGATTTTGATCTATCCTTTTTAATGGATTAGTAGTACATTTTATTTGTACATATTTTCTTTGTTCATTCATCTATTAATGGGTACATAGATTATTTTCATGGTTTAGCTATTGGGAGTTGTGTTGTTATAATTATATGCATATGTTATTGTCATAGGATGACTTTAATACTTTCAGGAATATCCCCAGAAGAGCTAAATCTGGGTCAAATGGAATTTCTACCCTTATTTTTTTGAGGAATCTTCATACCTATTTCCATAGTGGGAGTATTAGGTTACATTCCCATCAACAATGTATAAGTGTTCTTTCCCCCTATAACCTCATCAACGTTTTTTGAGTCCTTGATAATGACCACTCTACTGGAGTAAGAGATAATCTCAGTGTTGTTTTGATTTGTATTTTTTTTGCCAAAGAGTCTGAATAGTTTGTCATATACTCATTAACTGTTTGTACTACTTCTAAGATGTGTCTATTCATTTCAACTGCCCATTTTTGATTAGTCTTGTATTTTGGAGTGGGTCTAATTTTTTGGAATTTTTTATGTATTCTAGATATTAGTCCTCTGTCTGAGGAGTGGCTGCCAACCTTTTCCCCATTTTGTAGGTTGTCTCATGACTGTTGATTGTTTCCTTTACCATAGAAAAGCTCTTCAATATAATAATCCCATTCATTGATTTTTCATATAGCTTATGCAATTGTGTTTTATTCTGCACATTTTGCCCATTTGTATAGAAGTCTTCAAGAGTTTTGTAAATTTTTTCTTTCAGCAGATTCAGTGTTTATGTTTTTATATTTAGGTATTTGATCCATTTGGAATGGGTTCTTCTGGATTCTAGCAACCTGTTTTGATTTTACCTTTTTAATTTTTAGATTTCTAATGACATTGACATGAATGTTTTCTTTTCTTCTTTTGTTAAGTTTGGTTAAAAGTTTGTCATCTGGTCATTTCAAAGAACCTCTAATTCTTTGATCATTTGTATTTTTGTCTTAATCTTATTAATTACCCTCCTAATTTTAATAATTTCATTCCTTCTACAAGTTTTAGATTTGGATTACTGTTGTTTTCTAGGAAATCTGCAATTTGCAGAGTATTATGGGTTATTGTGTCTTATCCTAAATGTATATGTTAGAGTTCTAAATCTTCAAGACATATATAACCTCAGTATCTGACCATATCTGAGATAGAGTTTTAAAAGAGATAATTAAGATAAATAAGTATATTAGGGTGAGCCTAAATGTAGTACAACTGATATCTTGTAATAAGAGGAGATTAGCAAGCATGAGGTCATAAGTTTGATCCCTAGTACTAAAAAAAAAGATTAGAACAGTGATACAATAATAATGTTATGGTAAAGGCAGAAAGAAAGATAATCATTCCTAAGTCAAGGGCAGCAGAAACCAACCTGTTAATAACTTGATCATGGACTTCTAGCATCCAGAATTGTGAGAATGTAAGTAAATACATAAATAAATTTTACTGTTTATACCATTCATCCTGTTCATTATAATAGCCATAGCAAACTAATGGGCAGGATATAGTATAGTTTTTAAATTTTCAGATGTTAAGCCAACCTTCAATTTCTAGGATAAATTTTATTCTGTCAAAATGTACAATTTCTTTTATATACTGCTAAATTTAATTTGCTGGTATTTTGTTGAAGATTTGTGTGACTATATTCATAAGAGATATTGTTTTAATTTGTATCTCTTGAGTTACCAATGATGTTGAACATTTTTTATATATTTATTTGTACTTCTTCATCCAAGAAGTGCATATTCATCTTAGATGTCCATTTTTGGATTTAGTCTTTGATTTTGGGTGACAGTTGATTTTTTAAAATTCTTTATATAGTTTAGATATAAGTTCTTTGTCTGAGGGACAACTGAATAACATTTTTCCCTACTTGTGGGTTGTCTTTTCACTGTGTTGGTAGTTTCTTTGGTTGTGCAAAAGCTTTTTTACTAATATGAGATTCCAGTTGTTGGTTCTTTGTAATATTTCCCATGTGATCTCGGATTTGTTCATGAAGTCTCTGCCTACACTATATCTTCAAGATTTCTACCTATTTTCTCTTTCATTAAATTTATGGTTTCTCATTGTGATTATGTGGGTTCACAATCCTCATCATAGTCCAGTACCAAAGGATTGGGTGCTGAGCCAAATAGTACTTATGAATCTTTTACAAATCGGGAAGGTGGATTTTTGGGATAGCTATAAAGAACCACCTACATCTAAAGAACATCTTAGAAGAACAGACATGTCCTAAGGAAGCCTCAGCACTAGTGATAAAGCTATCTATCATAAGAAATTGGCAAGTGTTAACATAGAAAACAAAACATTCAACATCTTTGGTCATCCAAGAGATGTAAATTAACACTGAGATTTCATCTCACTGCAGAATGAATGACTGTCAGAAATCAACCAATGACAAATGCTGGAGAGTCTGTGTGGAATAAGGAACCCTTACCCACCTTTCATTGGAATGTAGAGTGATGCAACCACTGTGTAAATCAGTGTGGTGATTCCTCAAAACACGAGGATTAGAAGTTCCATTCAACCCAGTTATTTCTCTCCTGGGTATCTTCCCAGAAGAATTAAAAACATCATACCATAATAATATATGGGCACCCATGTTTGTAGGAGCACAATTTGTAGTAGCTAAATCTTGGAAACAACTCAAATACCTGTCAACTGAAGAATGGATAAAAAGATGTATTTTATACAATGAAGTACTACTCAGCCATAAAGAAGAAAAACTTGGGAGTTTTATAGGTAATTGGATGCAACTTGAGACCATACTCATAAGTGAAATAATTCAGAATCACATGCGTGAACACCATATTGTCTCCCTAGTGTAAGAAGGACAATGAGTAAATAAGATCCAAAATGTAGCATAAATATTGGGAAATGAGGAAGAAATCATTCAAAAGGAAAGACAAACTATTATAGGGGAAAGCAGAAAAGAAGAAAGGGAAAAGGAAAAAATAGTAATTATCTTACTTACTACTAGTCAATAAAAAAGAAACATTTGTGCTTTCACTGGTCAGTTTTTCATGCCTTTATTTGTAATTTGAGCAACTACTTTGAAGATAACAGTATGCAATGTATTAACCATTGTTACTCTTCTATTATCTTGTTTTGAATTTTCATATCATTGTTTTTCCCTTTAAAATAAAAAATTTGGGTTTATGATTTAATATTTATATCTTTGATCCATTTTGACTTTTGTTTAGTGCAAAGTGATAAACATGGGTCTAGTTTTAGTGCTTGTTGTGGAAGTCTAGTTTTTCCAATATCATTTATTAAAGAGGCTATCTTTCTTCCAATGAACATGTTTGGCTCCTTTCTGAAAGATAAGGTGGCTGAGTGTGTTTGTAGTTATGTCTGCATCTTCTAATCTGTCCTGCTTATTCTCTGTTCTGGTTTTTTTTGCCAGTACTATGCTGATTTTATCCCAGTAGCTTTGTAGTATAATTTCAAATCAGTGATTGTGATGCCCCACAACTTGCCTTCATTGCCCCAAATTTTTTTTGCTGTTCCAGGTCTCTTCTATTTCCAAACTAATTTTAAGAATGTTTTCTCTAGTTCTGTGAGGTTTGCTAATGGTATTTTTTTGCTAATGATATTTTGATTGGAATTTCATTAAATCTGTATATATAACAATTTGGGAAGTATGGCATTTTCACTACATTGGCTCTTCCTATCTATGAGTCAATTAAATTAGATTCCCTCTCACTGTAGAATGAATGGCTGTCATCAAGAAATCAGCCAGTAGGTCACACCAGCAAGCAAGCCCAGTCTGGAAACCAGCACCATGTGCGGGTCACCGCTGGACTGGAGCAACCAGACCCCAGCCTCTCCCTGTGAGTCAGTGTCATTCACAGACCAAGGGTAGAGAGAGCAAGGCCACATCAATAAGCAAGTCCAGTCTCAGAACCAGCACCACGCATAGGCTGCCACTGGACTGGAACAGTGAGACCCCAGCAAAGGGCTGGCAAACAAGGATGTACCAATACCCACCACCCCCACACCGTAAGCAACCAGCTTATTTGGAGAAACACAGGCTGTGACCATAGCTATGGAGGTGAAATGCAATTGAATGCCTGTGGTGCTTTGTTGTTTCACTAACATTACAGGTCTAGGACCAGTGATCATAGATTCAGAGGCTAGAGGTACACAGTGTGACATTTGGGAGGATCTCCTTTTTTATTTTTTAGATTTTATTTAAAGAGAAAAAACAAAACAAAACAGAATAAAGGGTAGCAACAATACAGAATTCCAAGGAAAAAAGGAAAAGAACAACAACAAAAAATCCTAAGAAATTATTACTTGACAAATTACATACTGACTTCTTGGAAACAGTTGTCCAAATTACAAAGTTAAAACTTGTAAAGTAGACATTCAAACAGTGAGGCTGTTAACAGTTCTGCTCCATGATCTTATAAAAACAACAATATGGTCATCCATCTTACACACTCAAATATACATGCAATTATATTAAAAGGGTAAAATTAAACACAATAAAACAGAACAAAGCAGATCACAAGAAAGCAATGTAAGAGACATAAATTTCAAACTGGACACTTGGAGATATTCACTATCATACTGACTCTTGTTTTCTCCCAAATAGTTGTCGATATTGTCACATACAGGGAATTCACATGAAACAACATATTATGGAATTGATCTGAGCAGGATGAGGAGAGCATTTCAGGGCTTCAAGACCAGACATTAGGGAAGCCAAGAATAGCTGTAATAGTATCTCTCATTCTCCTCAAAACAGCTGTACATACCTTCATATGTGTTGAACTTAAACAAGACAATGCAAACTAAAATCACTTTGAACAAAAAGTGATAGTTTTGCTGGATTTAACATCATGACATTATGGAATCAGCACTGGGTATTGTAGTGTCTCTTTTTCTTCAAAGTAGTTGTTCATTTCAACATGTGTTATATAGTTGGTTCTTGTAAACTGTTTATAAGCTCTACACATGCATGAGTCTCTAAATGTATATCTATCCTTTCTGTATTAGAGATAAAAACAAAACAAAGCAAGATAAAAACAGAACAATTCCTAGAAAAGCATGAGGCAAAAAAGTCACATAAAACCGCAATACTAGGTGATCTACAATGGTTACCATGATTTATCAGCAGTATATAACAACATTAATAAAAACAAAGCATTGGAGACATTATAAGACTTCAAAAGCAAGTAATTATCAAACCAGAGTGGGTATCTTAGTGAATCTTGTCATCTTCAGTGTAGTTGCCTATACTCTTAGACTTGATGCTATCAATCATAACAGATTTAAATAAAATCAGTCAACACAGAGTAGCAATCTAACAAACCAGATTCAAATAAGATCAGTCATAATAAGACAACATAAGTTATAAAGGGCTTTAGATTAAGTTGATAGGAAATTAGGGATGATTACCATAATATGTCCTCTTATTTTTGGGATAGCTGACCATGTCCTCAAGTCTAGTGTAAGTAGACAAACTGGAACAGCACATAATCCATCCAAGCAGAGTGGTGAGAATAATGTAAATTTTAAATCTTGTTACCCAATTAACAATATCCTCTGACTCCCTTTCTTAGACAGTTCCTCCGCTTTCACTCCCATGGGGTACACTGCTTGTTTTGGGTCCCACTGCCTCCCTATATAGAGCATCTCACTGGACCCTATCTCCTGATCTACTCTGCCTGTGTTTCTCTCTGTTAATATTTCAAGGCCATCTATACTAGAGATTATAGCCAATCTTCTCTGCCTTATTTCTGCTATTCTGTTTTTCTGCCATTGGTTGTCTATATTTCTGTTTCACTCCACTGTCTGCCTCATTCACTGAGGCCTCTCTGCCACTGTTCCTGATATGCTCGTATTCTTGTTCTCTCTCCCTAGAATGTCCTTCAGTATTTTTTGTAGGGTTGGATGGTAGTCACAAATTCTCCTAGTTCCTCTTTGTCATGGAATCATCTTGTTTCTCCATTAATTTCTAGAGAGAGTTTTGCAGGATACATCAATCTGGGCTGGAGATTGTTCTCCTTCAGCGCTTGAATTACTTCACTCCAAACTCTTCTTGACCTGATGGTCTGTGTCAAGAAGTCTGCCGTGAATTTGATGGGTTTTCCTTTATAGGTGATGTTTCTTTTCTCTGATGACTTTTAATATTCTGTTCTTATATTGAATTTCTGGGAACTTGATTATTATATGTCTGGGTGTAGCTCTGTTTTGGTTGTAGGTGGCTGGAGTTCTGTATGCTTCATACCTCTGCATATCATTTCTTTTTTCTATGCTTGGGAAATTTTCCTTAATAATTTCTGTGAATAGCCTTTGTAATTCCTCTATTTTGATTCCTGCTTCTTCATTCACATGCTTTATTCTTAAGTTATAGATCCTCTTGTCGTCTTCCAGTCTTTGTATCTTTACTACCTGCTCCCTTGTTATTTTTAAGAGATCTTCCCTTTCATGATCACACATTGCAAGCCTGTTTTCAATTTTTGATAGTCTATCTTTAGTTTCTTTCAAACAGTTTTGCCAGCTTTCTATCGAGTCTTTAGTTTCCTGATAATCTCTTTGAATCTGCTTCACGAATTCTAGGTTTTTTCTGTATTCTTCATTAAATTTTTCTCTCCTTTTGTGTTCCTCCATTCTTCTGTCTGTGTGTTCTTGAAAGGTGCCCAGGCTTTCTTTTATTAATCTACTTATCTCTTGTTTAATTTGAATTAATATTT
>PVJX010021616.1:0-31665 GCA_004027295.1 Dolichotis patagonum | reverse complement strand
TCATTTCTGCTATTCTATTTTTCTGCCATTGATAGTCTATTTTTCTCTTCCACTCCACTGTCTGTCTCATTCACTGAGGCCTCTCTGCCACTGTTCCTGAAATGCTCATATTCTTGTTCTCTCTCCCTAGAATGTCCTTCAGTATTTTTTGTAGGGTTGGACTGGTGGTCACAAATTCTCCTAGTTCCTCTTTGTCATGAAAGCATCTTGTTTCTCCAGTAATTTCTGTAGAGAGTTTTGCAGGATACATCAATCTGGGCTGGAGATTGTTCTCCTTCAGCGATTGAATTACTTTACTCCAAGCTCTTCTTGACCTGATGGTCTGTGTCGAGAAGTCTGCCGTGATTGTGATGGGTTTTCCTCTATAGGTGATCTGTTTCTTTTCTCTGATGGCTTTTAAGATTCTGTTCTTATATTGAATTTCTGGGATCTTGATTATTATGTGTCTGGGTGTAGATCTGTTTGGGTTGTAGGTGGCTGGAGTTCTGTATGCTTCATACCTCTGCATATCATTTCTTTTTTCTATGCTTGGAAAATTTTCCTTCTTAATTGCTGTGAATAGCCTTTGTAATTCCTCTGGTTTGATTCCTGCTTCTTCATTCACATACTTTATTCTTAAGTTATAGATCCTCTTGTCATTTTCCAGTCTTTGTATCTTTACTGCCTGCTCCCTTGTTATTTTTAAGAGATCTTCCCTTTCATGACCCCACATTGCAAGCCTGTGTTCAACTTTTGATAGTCTATCTTTGCTTTCTTTCAAGCAGTTTTGCCAGCTTTCTATGGAGTCTTAGGTTTGTGATAATCTCTTTGAATCTGCTTCATGAATTCTAGGTTTTTCCTGAATTCTTCTTAAATTTTTCTCTCCATTTTTGTTCCTCCATTCTTCTGTCTGTGCCTTCTTGAGAGGTGCCCAGCCCTTCTTTTATTAATCTACTTATCTCTTGTTTAATTTGAATTAATATTTCAGTTTTGGTCCCACTTACAAGGTCCTAAAGATATCTCTTTATGTCTGCTAATGCTGTGTTTGATGTTGCATTATTGCTGCCCTCAACCTCTTTTGTATTTACCTCTCCTGGATCAATGTTCTCAAGGTTGGGGGCTGGGAGTTGTTTCTTATTTCTCCCTTTCGTCATGTTTTTGGTTCCTTCCATACAAGTGTACAGTGTAATTCCCAGACCCTTTTCTTGTTGTTTAAGGCTCCTCTAGAGGGTGCAGGCTAGGAGCTTTAGCCCTCTTCAATAGGTTATCAAAGATTAGAGTTCACCCACAGGCAGTGTGCGCTAGCTCCTCCCTTCTGGGCCAATCAACCTTTGCAGGCCTTCACTGCGTCAGTGTACACTGATCTCAGGGAAGTATAATTGTAGAGACTCACTGGCTCCCCGCCAGGGGGGCGGCCTGATCCAAGCAGATTCCACTAATTTGCTCAGCGAGGGGAACAACCAGCTGAAGCCACTTCCTTATGGAGTTAGGGCTGTCCTGCCCAAATCCAACATGTCGTCCAGTCGGTTTCCCCTTTCCCATGGGAGGGTCTTATTCCCATCACTCACCATGTGTTGATGCCCGTCCGGAGAACTGCAGGACTCCCCTACCTCAGCACGGCTGCAGTGGGAATTCACGGTGCCTCTGGGTGGGTCGAGTGCAGGGCCGGTCTGGGCGAGCTGCATGCAGGGATGTTCAGCTTTGCGCTCCTGCGGCTCAACCCAGTCGCTACCATGTGGATCACTTGTTCAGGTCGGGCAGGAATTCAGGCGGCTCAAGGAGGGCGCCGTGCTCGCTGATCTTAGCTTCTCTGATGGTAGTCCCAGGACTTCATATTCAAGCAGTTTTTTTGCACTTTAGTTTTTTTTTTCTGGGTTGTGTGAGTCCATCTCTATCTGTTTGGGTCTCTCCAGGGTGTGTTATTCTGGCATTTGAGCTGTCTCTCTCAGAGAGGGTCTCCTGCTACCTACCAGTCCGCCATCTTGTTGAACTCTCTCCTTCTGCACTCTTTCTACCCTCTTTTGTTTCATTCAAACACCCTCTCTGAGAAGAGTTTGTGCAACATGTGATACATGATGTTAAAAAGTGAATATTTAAATTTTTTAAATTTATTATAATAAAGAACACAATGCCTAGCACCCATTTAAAATGCATCTCCTTGCTTTGAACACACGTATCCCATTGTTCTTTCCACCTTCTGATGCTGTTCTGCACGTCCTCTTTTGTGAGTGTCTTTCATGATATGATCAAAAACACAGTTCCTTCTTGGCGCCATCTAGCAGGAAGGTAGCTTATACAGCATCCACTGTGTCTTTATCCACCTTACTCACCAGATCTGGCGCTGTGTGAGCTCTGCCTCTTACTCAACATCAGAACCACCATGAAAGGTAAACACTTCAAAACATTTCAGGACGTTGAAGCACCCAGGACAGCCCAAAGAAGGACAGTCACAAAGAAGATTTCCAGAAGTGCTTCAGAAAGTGGCAAGGACTGGGATAAGTGTTTTTGAGGCAGGGGCAGCGGGGTAGGTATTTTCAGGGGGATTAATGGCAATGTGTGTTTTCCTTTAATAAATTTTCAGAATGTTAATATTCACCATGTATCTCACTCACTCCTCGTGTTCACAATAAGCCAGTAAGAAATGAGGAGACAAACATGTCAGCTACCAGATTACTAAGTTTTAAAACCAAGGTGTAACCTGGAGAGACCTTAGCTTGAAAGTCCTGGCCCTCACCATGAGCCATGACATTGAATTCCACCACCTGACAAGTCCATCCTTCACCTTGTTTTGTCTCACTAGGGCTCAGCATTGTATTCTGGAGATCTGCATGCAGTCAACATAGAGGACTGCTCCATGTGTGTCATCCTCGCCCCGTCACCTAAAGCAGTGAACAACCAGGCTCTGGTCGACAAAGAGGTCATCATGGCCACTCTCAACATCGGGTCCCTGAGAATCAGCTCCACTCACCCCAGGCCTGCAATGCCAGGTCAGAGCAAAGAGGCTGGGAAGGATGGGATGAGGACTGAAAATAATCATTTCTCAGAGGTGGAGGAGAGGTTGACCAGATGTCCCCTACAAAGCTTCCCACCTCTGACTGTGCTATGATAGGGGTAGCCTTTAGTTACTTCCTCTGAAATTCTAAGCCTAAAGGAAAACTGCTGTCTATCTTCTAAATGAAATGTATATGATACTATTTTCCCATTTTAAGGGGGGAAAAAGTCACAGGGTTGTAAAAGCTATTAGTTTCAGTTATTAATCTCATATCAAAGAACATAGCAATTGGTATATTATCATAATTAGTAAGTTGTTATCTTTAGTCAGTTTTCATTGGTTTTTGAAAGATGTTCAAGGTACAAGTTCTAGTTTCATAGTTGAGGGATTAAACTGTAATTTTTTGACTTTCCAGGATCTTTTCAATATACCAAGTTTAGGAGCTTATAACTAAGATTCTTTCAAACTTTGTGGACTAAAAATGGTTTATTTCAGCTTCAAATTGGGAAGAAAGCAGGAGGGAAGAGTTGGGGTGGGATCTCTTCAGATGGAGATCCTGTCTTTTTTCTCCTCTGGATTCCTCTCAGTACCTGATAGAATTGCAATCACTTAGTAAGTGCTTAACAAGCACCTGTTGAAAGACATGAGCCAAAGAGCTGGACTCTCTGCATGTGCTACTGCCTATTTCTGTGCACCCCCGAAGTATCTGATGATAATCCCAGGAAGAGCTTTTCCTTCTCTCCACCAAAGGTTTGTGAAACAACATCTACTCAACTGAATAGAAAAGGCCTATTTTTGTATCTAAAACAAATTTTCCGTTCAAGACATAGAATAGACCACGCTTGGAATCTACCTGGCCTGGCCCTTTCTGCTGGGAATGCTTCACCCACTGTCTCCAGGTCAAGGGCAGGGTCCTCGAGCCACAGAGCTGGTGACCAGAGCTGGTCCACCTCGCAAAGCACTTGGAGAAGTAAGAGGACAAAGATATTGCAAGGTTCTGTTTTATTATGGCTGTGGACAGCAATGATCACAAGTCAATTTGCAAAGCCTAGAAAACTCACTCTGGCTCTAGGCACCGTTACTGGATAAATTCAAGGTTTTGGGAATAAAGGAGTATTCTAAACTTTGGTAGGTGAACTGGATCAACTTCTTAGCATATCCTCCCTATACTATGAAACCCAACCCAGCATTCAGGGCATCAGAATGTTTTGAAGAGCAGAACTAATAACAAAACACCTCAAGAATAACAAAGTGCTATGAAAAGCTAAACTAAAGAGGTGAGAGCTCTTCCTCTACTGAGCAGATCTGAGCATCTGCAGGAGTACTGCTGTGTTCTGCCGCCTATATTCTTAGCTGAGCAGTGAGGTTCACTCAAATCCACACATGTGTGTGTGTTTGTGTGTGTGTGTGTGTGTGTATGTGTGTGTGTGTACGTGAGTGTATACACATTCTTGCAACACTGTGCTTAGAGAAGAAGCAGAAAAATGTGTATACAATGTAGGCCTGGGGTAAACTGACAACACCAAAAGCCTTCTTATTACTTTTAATCTTTCACCTCCTAGATAGGCTAGAAACATAGAAACTTATGATTCTAAACCTCGTTCCCTTATATATAGGAATTTTTGCCTTTTTGTGTATTTATTCAACAAAACTATGTTTATTTATTGGGATGTGTCAGGCCCTCTGTGATAGGCTAGAAGGTTACCTGTAAGGTAAGCAGGGGAAAAGACTGGAAAGGTGAAAGAGAAAAACAAGGCATACCAAATTAGTTGAATTATCATGACATATGAATAGACACTTTCCCCAAAGATAAAAAGAGAAACATAGGAAACAGCATATCATTGTTCCATTCCTGGTATTGGTTATATTCATCAATACATTGGAGAAATGTTGGTCCAAACAGGCTCAAAGGACCCACTCAAAAGAGGTCATCAAGCCGGTCCATCTAGTAGTAGACCTCCAGTGAAGCCACACTTTGAAAACAACTTGAAGAGATTTGTGAATACTCACTCAGAAGCTGCATAGGACTACTGTGTCATCACAGGGGTGAACCCAGAGTTTGTTTTTAGAAATTCTTAATCCTAGGAGAAGCATGTTTGACTCTCTTAATCATTTTTCTCATTCCATATTAATACACTTCCTGCACCTTTACTGAAGAGACAGAAAGTTTCACCCCTAAAACCTGAAAGTATAAGGGAGGTTATGATTCTCTCAGGAGAAAGAAAATACCTTCAACACTGAACACCAAGATACAGCTGGGTCAGTGGCCCTCAGCGCGAGGTAGTTGTGTGTTCTGAGGTCAAAATATCTGGAGACAGCTTCGGTCGTTTCCAGCTGGGGGAACAATATGAGTTTCTACCTGCTCAAGGCCAGAAGCACTACTAAACATCTTTCACTGCATGAGACGGCCATACAGATAAAGAAAACCCAGTAGAACCAAGATGGACACACCTGGTACCCACATAACTGGCAAGCCTCTTGTGGCATCATGGAGCTTTTCTACATCTTCACATCATACTGAACCAGGGCATCACATTACTGAAGCCAAACCAGGATGACCAACTGTTGACATAGAATGTCACCAAGGGAAATTGGGGAGGGGGGGAAGCAGAGCAAGAATATTCCAGAGAGTCCCTAAGGACATCAGGTCTCTGCTGGACATCTCTGCGGAAATCCAAAGGTGTCTCAGTAATGTTTTAATTACTGCCCTGCCACATCACAAGGAGAACAGGTTGGCAAACGTAGGTAGTGAACTAAATAATCTGTGGTATAATCTAAACATATAACAGTAATTAAGTCTGACAACTTAATATGCTACTGAAATTTAAATGTACAGTAGTAATCTACAATTAAGCAATCTTTTGTAATAGCACCCTGCCAGCCTGGAAGATTTCAGGTGTAATACTGTGTACTATTAGGTAGCAAAAATATTGACTTGAGCAAAATATACCCAGGCTACGATCTGACAAAATTAACCACCGCTCTGTAAGGAAACAGATGGCGCTGAGGCACAGACTCAGTCACTGTCCTCTGAGTCCACTTAGGGGACAGATGTTAAGGCAGCCACTCAGCCTGGGTGCTTGTCAGTAAAATGAGAGCCCTGGCTCTGAAAGTGGGGGGTATTTCAAGTTCTTTCTTGGTTGGGAACTGGAATCAGAATGTAGGATTCAGAGGATTTCCCCACTGAGTATTTTCTCCTTTGAGGGAAACTCATCTCAGTATTTTATGGAAAATGCCAGCCTCATGTGGCATGCTTTTATTACACAGGCAAGATACATGCCCAGAAAAGGGCACAGGCTTTGAAGCAAATCCCACCCATCACTGCAAGCATGTGATCTTGGCCCTCTGCCCGCATCTTCCAGGGTGATCTGATTATATTCAACTCTGAGCTGATGTGACAGTCCTGTAATTCTTGTATCCTGACAGCGTCTATGGCTTACAGCCCTCAGAGGGCTCACTCATTTACCAATATTTATCACGTAATCTCCGTTCCCTCCTGGGAACTCTGTAATGTTGACCCATGCCAATTATAGGAAGCTCACAGAGGATCCTGCAAGCTGGCAGAAAGTTTGAATTGTCTCCTAGTTTATCCTGTTCCTGTTGCCTCTTTTCTGCCTAAGTCCCTCACTTGTTCCCTCTGCTTGAGGAGCTCTCTCATCCCCCAGGACCCAAGGTCCCTATCCAGGATGCCTCCCTTTGAGCTCTGTGTTACATTCGTGATATATAACTTGGGAAGCGACTCTCACAGTCCTAGAGTGCAGTCGATTTCTTAAATGTTGTGGGAGGAAGAAACAGAGGGAAGCAAGCAAGGAAAAAAGGGAAGAGAGAAAGGATGGAAGGGCAGAGAATGGTGCTGCACATTCTGGGAATGAAGTACAATCTCCATTCAACTGCGTGCGTGTGTGTGTGTGTGTGTGTGCGTGCGTGCGTGCGTGCGTGTATTCAGATCCAAGAGTAAGGTTCGCCCCTAGCCACTGATACAAACTTTTCTTTCCCTGAAATACCTAAAGCTAAATGATTTGGGGGATTTCTGAGGCCACCGCTAGTTCTAGCTGTAGTCACATGTGCTAGGCTCTTCATGTGGAGCTTCTGTCTTTAATCTTCAAGGCATGGCCCTGAATTTTAGTCTAAGTCAGAAATATATTCAACTCTACTAAATTAATAAGAAGGGGCTCTTTCACTGCACACTTCTTGGGGGGGGTGGAGGGACTGTTAAATAGTATAGTACCTACTATACTAGCATTCCCTCTGGAAAACAATCTCCCTTTGGATTTCCAGCTCCTCCTGTCAGTACTGCATGTGTACCTACCTCCTCTGTTCTCCTGGTGGCCCCAGGACATTGCTCATCTCCATTCATTCCCCTCACAACCTGCCCTCCTCTTCTCTACGTAGGGAACAAAGGACACTTTGTTTTTCACCCTTTTCCAAGTGCCAGGAACCTCAATCAAAGTAGACTTGTAACTTTCACAGTATTTTCCCTGTTGTGCAGCATCCTTAGAAAAGTTCAAGAAAAGCGACCTAGAGCTTCAAGGCACCTCTTCAGTGAAACAGTGTGCATGCTTTTAAACTACCCAAGCTTCGCACTTCTTTCTTTCTCTTTCTTCACATTTTTAGCTTTGGAGATTCAACCTCTGTGTCGTATTTTTTAAAATCTTCCTAATGACATTGTGTTTGAGGCTGGTGCCTCACAGCTGCTCCTTCCTGCAGGCTGTGCCCACAGGAGGGACCCAGGACCTCACCTCCTGAGGCAGGAAGGCAGTGCTCTCAGCACAAAGCCCAGAAGTCAGCTCCACATGACTCTCCTCTCTGTGTGCAGAGTCTCAGGGCTCTCCATGGAGCCAGGCTGGCTGGAAGGGGAGAGGGCACCAGGTTGGTGAAGGAGGGGGTGCTGCAGGGTCTTCTGGAATGGGGGGACCTGTAGGGGATGGGCAGTGTCAGGAGCCTGTGGTGCTTTTTAGAGGTGCTCCTGGAGCAAAGCCACCAAGGTTCTGACCACTTCCTGGAAGCTGGTGGGTGGCGCTGCCTGGCTAGGCCATACGCACAATGCAGTGCAATACATACACACGTATGTGTACATACACAGACATATATATGCACACGCATACACAGATACACACAATGCATATACATGTGCACATACACATATGCATACACATACATCCTTTCACAAGGAGATGCTAAGGAGACCGGAATACAGTCAGCCTTCCATTTCTGAGTTCTGTACCTGGGGATTCAACCAAAGATGGAAGATATTCAAAAAGAAATCATATCTTCACTGAACACATAAGACCTATTTTGTCATTATCCTCTGAACAATATGGTATAACAGTATGGTATGGCAGCATTTACAGCATATTAGGTATTATGGGTTATCCAAAGACAAGACAAAGCATATGGAAAAATATACATGGGTTATACGTGAATACTACACTATTTTATAAGGAAGAATTGGAGCCAGGCATGGGGGTACACATTTGTAATCCCAGCCCTCAGGAGGCAGAAGCAGGAGGATCTCCAAGAGTTTGAGGCTGGTCTGAGCTGTAAAGTGAGTTCAAGACAGCCTGAACTATACAGTGAGACCCTGTCAAAAAACCAAACAAGAAAGAAAAGGAAAGGCTTTGGGGATCCAAGGATTTTGGTAAACATGGGGTCCCTGGAGCCAATTCTCTGCAGTTACCAAGGATCAACTATAACATATATTTTTCTAATTACAGAAAAATATTTGGGATTTGGACCTGAGAGTAACTTCACTAAGATAGAACACCAAGTCGCATGGTGCACTTGGATACTGTGGTTTTATCTCTTTTATCTCTTTTCTTCTTTATTGTCATCCATGTCTGCTGCAGGAACCCTACCTGACTCTAATGAATATAATGGGAAATCAAAATACCGTCGCATCCCCATGCTCACTGAACTGAGTAAGTTATGCTTCAAGAGAGAATCTTCATGATGCATAATTGATGTCCCTAGATTCCTTTTAGAATCCACAGTCAAGGATTAAGGAACCAGAGTGGGGCCCAGAGAGCTTTAAGTGCTTGGCTGGATGTCACCCTGGGCTTTTACTCAACTGGTGACATCATCCAGTGGAGTCGCCCTAGCTGGCGTCGGGGTACAGGAATAATGTCTGCTTCCCCACTCTCCATCCGAGTACCAGGAGAGGGTGGGAGATGGGCAGCCTGCTCGGGCTGACTCCCAGGGAGGGGTGTGGGTTGGAAGCCTGCTGGTAAGGCTATCCCTGTACTGACTTGTCTACTATCATGGAACTTGGGCCACACATTTTCCTTTCCAGTGGTCATACCAGGGAAGGACTAGGGGAGACAGAGGAAGCATGCAGTGTGTAGACTTTGAGGAGGGACCCACTCTTGGGGTGCATACGTCTCATATTCAAGGGGTTACCCTTGTATCATCTCAACCTTAGTCCCGAGTGGTAACTGCCAGCCTTTCTGTTACCTCCTTGAAGCTATCAACAGCAGATATTATTTATATTTTACTTCCCCAACCCCCTACCCCGTCTGGACCATCTCTAACTCCCAAGGCAGTAATACATTAAGTTGGTGAATTAGAGGAAGACTGTAAATTAGAATGGCTAGGAGAAGATGGCCCAGCTTTCCCCTGGCGCAGATGAGCATCTGGTCGATCTCCAGGGACTTACAGGCTTTGTTCAGCTAAAGGCCTTCTGGCACCAGACAGTCTTTGTACAATTAGCCTAACAAGTCACCTACAGCTCCTCTGTTTCTGGCCGCGAAGGTCACACTGACCCGGTGCTGCAGTCCTGACTGCTGGCCCTTTGGGACAGAATGTACAGGGCCTGCAGGAAGCTAGCTAAGAGGCTGCTGCTTTAGGGTGACACAGCGAGATTTGAACAGCAGCCTACAGGACATGTGTGTGTGTGTTTAGTACTGCCCATGCCAAGAGAGCAAAGGAGGAGTGCATAGGAGATGGGATTTGGTATTAGTCAGACCCTGCTCATCTTTTATAAAAAATTACTGTTCTCAGAAGAAAATGATTCACTAATACCCGCAGTGCGTCACTTCCCCTAATTTGCTGAGAAATAATTTAAGGCATTAAGGAATAATCCAATCTTAGCCAAGATGGTATCCTGAGTTGTATGACCTGGGGATTTGATTGAATCTGTAATATCAAGAGCTATTATTAAGAACCATGAAGGATTTTAATCCATTCAACCTGCAAACCAACAGGTTAACCTGTCATGGGTATTGGCAAAAAACACAAGACCCCTGCGTCAGAAATAGAAAAGCACGAACCATGGAAGTTTATGCTAACAGTCAAAGCAGACAGAGTGTCATCATTTCAGTGCAGATGGGCCAACATCTGCTGCCCACAGAATGACATGAAAAGGTTCAAATTATACCACAACCTCAGTGAGGTGCCGAATGGAAGAGGAACCTGAGTTTAGGGAATGAGAACCTTTTATACCAGGCAGTAAGCACAGTAAGCATGGCCTCCCTTTGTTCGGAGACAGACAGCGTCTCTATCTTGCAGTGTTGCTCTCTATACAGACATTTTTCAAGCAATAGTCCAGGCGTGAAGGCAGTCAGCGCCTCTCATCTCCTTCCCAATAACAGCCAGTTGTGTTCAGGCAGAGTCTGCCTGCGAGGCTCTGAAGTAAAGCCTGTACAGATGTGCTAATGGTTGCTTTGGCTTCTGCTGTACAGGCTCCTATTAGAATGAACCTCTAATCCCCTACTCAAAGCATGGCCCCTGAGTCAGGGGCTTCCGCACCATCCCGCCTCACTGGTGTCTGCTGGCTGTAAACTCTCAGGCCTCACCTCGCCCCTAGTGAGTCAGAATTTATGTGCACAGTAAATGTGGAGAGAGGCTACTTTACCTCACTCTGGGCCCAGCGGACTCTGGGAACCTAAGTAAATAAAAAGTCATCGGGCATAGCATTGTGAGAAAGGACTCTAACAAAAGTGACCATACATCCTTTATTTATGCCTATTGTGTCAACGCAATTCTTGAGAATCACCCTACTCCCCTATTACTTCCCCAAATGTCCTAATTTAAAAGTTAGGACTCTATAACAGTGGAGAAATTCAAGTATGCTAAAAAAAATCCACTTGATGACAAACATGTGAGAGAGAAACATGTCATTTTCAGGGGAGCAAGATACTAGGGAAGGGAGAAAAAAGAAAAAGAATCACTGAATTAAGGGTGGATCCCACAGAGTCCCCAGAGTAGTCCCCAATCCTTTGATCAGTGGTCAGCCTGGTCCTAACTCGCCTGGCAGCTCCCTTCCCCTTGTCTTCCTGCCTTTCCTTTTCGCCTCTTGTGTCTTGCAGGGAACCCTTCCAACATCCACTTTATTGAGCAGCTCGGTGGACTGGAAAGGAGCCTGACGGGGCTGAACCTGCATCTCAGCACTTCCTTTTCCACAGGCGCTGTCTTTTCTGGCAACTTCCTGGATTCCCTTCTGGCCACAGTAAGTGCAGCTGAGTCAACAAGCCCCCCAAACCAAGGCCCCATGGAGAGGTGAGTGGGGAGGTTAGGCTGCGTAGATAAAAACTCACAATTCCAACTTCCTTCATTTTCAAGAAAACCTTATTGGCATATGTGATTTCTTTTTTTTCTTACACTCACTTGAGAAGAGAAGCAAAACATTCACATGCTCAAGACTGAAAACACATATCTCTCAGTGCCAGAACCCCAGAGGGCAGGAGAAAAGGACGCGTGATGGCCTTGCAGCTTCAGATGCTACTTTCCCTTCTCTCCGGAATCTCTCAGCAGCTCATGCACGCAACCGCCATAAAGGGACGCAGGCTTTCAAGAAAAGAGCCTTGATGTTGTGGCTTCGCCCAGGGCTGAGTCAAGCCCTCACACGTTGCCCTCCTTTTGGAATCTGTTTTAAGTGCATGGTGATTGTTCAGACCTCAGCATTTCTTTAGCTGCCAAATAGATCCCCACTGTCCATTACAGGATTCCCCTAAGTGGAATCCACTGTCCACCCAGCGCCCAGTAGACACCTGCACATTCCCACAGAGCACTGTGAGGGCTGTAGCTGTGCTAAGACCGACAGAAGTCTCCATCTCTATGGAGCTTTGCACTCTGGGAAGAGGCTGACATAAACCAATCCATCAGTAATGTAGAAAGGATGTCGGCTACAAGGGCCAAGGAGACGCAAGGGGTACCAGGAAATGTAGGGTTTGGGGAAGACATGGCAGGTGCCAGCTTGCAGCCAGGTAAGGTAGCACTTTGGAAAAGCAGCACCTTTCCCAGTCTCTGGACAGGTGGAAGGTGCAGCCCTTCAGGTCATTGGGGAAGAAATATTCCAGGAAGATCTGTGAGGTGGGAGCACATCACAGGGCTTGGAGGAATTGGAACCTGAACCCACAGAATCTGTATATAGACACTTGTGGCTGACTACAAGGGGAGCAAAAAGGGAATCTATGAAGTTCACCATGCCACAGAGCCCTCCCACTAGGATTTTGCAAGCAAAGCGTTACAAAAAGACAGAACAGCAGCATGCAGGTGCTGGCATGTACAGGGCATAGTTTGATACATGTGCAATGTCATGGAATTCCATAGAGTAGAGGCATCATTCCTGAATCGTACGGAGGCCTTGAAGGCACAGTTTGCATGCTTAGCAGAGTGTAGTTGGGGTCTATGCACCCTTCTCATGGCAGCAGTGCCATTTATATGGAGGGGCTTATGGAGCCATTGCCTCTGAGCCACAGTTAAAGTACAGCTCATACATCCCCCTGAGCTCTGGGACAAGTGGCACTGCCCGAGTGACAGAGCACATACTGAACAAGCTGGGAGGCTACAAATTCCTAAAGAGTTAAGCAACAGTCAACCTTGCCAGAGCCAGAGGGGGATGCAACAGAGGGAATCAAGTCAGGTTACTTTTCCAGGAAGGCAGTTCTGTCAAATAGAGTATCTGTCACTGACACATCAATTAGCTTGGCTGGAATTAACGACTGGAATGCCAGGCGAAAGGTGACTTCTGATGAACTTAACCTGTCTACAGGAGACATTTCAGATGGGTTTAAGCTTCCAGTTCTCTTTGGAGACTCTTTGGCGGCAGGAAACTTCACACAAATTAAACTTGAGACTTAATTAAACTCCACCGCTCCACAGGTCCACAAAGCAGGAACAAAGCCACAGATTCTATTTAGAGTCTGTCAGAGAGGCAGTGTCATAGTCCATTTTGTATGACTATCCCAAAATACCCAAGACTGGATCACTTAAAGAGCATAAAAGTTAATCGGACTCATAGCGCTGGAGGCTGCAAGCCTGAGGGCAATGCCAACATCTGCGTGGCATCTGGTGGATGCCTTTCTGCGTCATCCCAGAGCACTTGCACGAAACACAGAGGGCAGGAGACCAAACTCATCCCTTTTATCCAGCACCCACTGCTGGGATCACTAACTCAGGCCCAAGGTCACAGCACTCATCTCTTCACATCCTGACACTGTTACAGTGGGGATTCAGTCTCCAAGACAAACTGTAGAACACACTGAAGCCACAGCAGGCAGGATAGATGGAGAAGACATGAAAAAGTAGAGAGGAAGAAAAATGAACATACCATGTAAGACATTATTAGAAAGGAAAACTTGGTGCTCAGGAGGCTTGGACCAAGTGTTGGCACCTGGGCCCAGGGATGCTGCCCATCATTCGCCACATGAGTGTCTCCTTGGCTGCAGGTAATCTGAGGAGTGCCACTTCCTTCAGACATCTCATACTGTGTGGCTGGGTTTTACCCAGTACAAGAGGCTGATGTTTCCTGGGAAACAAAACAAGTAGTAGGACATCTCAAGAAGTTTATTCCTAAGGCCCCATGGTGAAATCAATGGGGGAGCGACAACGTCAAATAGGTGTGTTCTGTACAGGGTATTGTCACATGGGTGGCACAAGCCACACTGGGTCATCAGCTGGCCCTTCAAAACTCTTGGAAAATGCTTACGTTAGGATTGGGCTTGTTCAGCTAGATATGGAAGTACAATGAGGCCTGAAGTTCAAAAGCATCCCTTAAGTTGGAGAGGCTGGACTGGATCTTGGCCTTCTACATAGCTACCTCACAGCCTTCTGCACTGGCTGCTGAATCTTTAGTGATGCATGGCACCATACAATGAACACACTATAATAATGCTAAAAGGGTGCGCTGACCAGGCCATTGTCAGTCAGCACGAGTGCTGCCCATTCTTGCTTTCCTTTCCCGGGGCAGGGTCGGACAACCAGGGTGGAAGTCCTGGCATACACAGTGAAAAAACGAATCTAAGGATCAGGTGGAAGTTGAGCTCTGGCCTCTGTTTCTACAGTTTCCTCTCCTTTGGGGACCATTTGATTCTGACTGCCTTCCTGGGCATGCTGTCTTGTCTCAAGGAAATAGCCACAGAAAGGAAGAGAACATTCAGCCGTCTTCTACTTGAGATGTTTGGAGTCACCGAGGTGGCTCTAGAAAGTGTCCTCAAACACTCCTTTTTCTTGCCATCTCCTCGCTGAGATTGGGAGGAAGGCAAATGATAGATGCTGTCAGCCTGGGCCTCAGCTGTTTCTAACATGACATCCGCCCAACTTGACACCAGCCCTGAGAAACAATTTCTCTCTCCAAAAGCAACATCGGTGTTGTTCTTCTAGTTCCAGAAAAAACCTCCTGCTCCCTTTTTGTGTGAGCACCGAGTCCTCTCCCATCCCAAGACTCCACAGTCACCCAAGTGCCTGACCCCCAGTCCAACTCCATAAAAACTGATCCCCAGCTCCTCCTTTTTTGCATCTTGCACTCTTCTGCAGCCCTCCTGTGCCCACAACAAAGGCCTCTTTCTCTCTCTCATTTGCTCTCTCTCTATCCATCTCTCAGCTGCACCAAAGAAACCTAAAAGCAAAGACTTCATTCTTCCCTTTTATGTTTTATATACAGATGTCCCCTAAAAGATTTATGTGCTTCCTGGTGGGGATACTGGGAGGTGACTGGATTAGGGGTCTGGAGCAGACTTGCTGTTAAGAGGTGGGGTCAGGTGAGGGGGGAGAGCACTGCGGGGGTGAGGGAGTGGCCTCAAAGGGCTTCTCTCTCTCCCTAGCTTCTCCCTTCACCTTGTCTTGCTTCTTTACCACCATGCCACGTGCAGCTTCCCCTCTGCCATGTTGTCTTGCCTTGGAACCAGCTGAACGTGGGCTGTGAGCGTAAGCCAAACTAAATTGTTGGTGTCAGGGATCCTGTCCCGGTGATGAGGAAATTAATGCAGTCCTCTCCATAAGTTACAGTGGCTATTGCGGGTCCCCTTGCAATCTTTTGCCAGAACAAACATCACTGATGACCACAGCTTTCTACCAGATCATACCTGTGAGTCTTCCCTAAATGGACCTTTAAATTCTGTGGCTGAGATGATATTAAGGACAGTAACAGGACCTGTCCTAGGAAGTATAAGACCATCTCTCAAGCACTTACCTTGTGCCAAAGATTTTACTGGGTGCTTTGCCTATATTACCTTCATAATTCTCCTTTCATCCTAGTTGACCCTGACGCTTACAGGGGTAAATAATCTGCAACAAGCTACACCACTGACCAATAACAAGTTAGTTCTCAGGCCTAAATTTGTGTGACTCTAGAGACAGATGTCACTACCATAATCCACTGCCACTCAAGAAGTTGAGTTCTGAGCCTATGAGAATCTTTCCAGTGCAGTGACTTGCAGGTTTTGCCTACAGGGATTCATCTCTCCAAGTGCTCGGGCATTGCTGAGGAGATAGACAGAAAGGAGACAATAAAATAGCCTCATCTCTGCTTCTCCATTAAAGCAGCACCATTTTCTCTATGTCATATCTGAGGCATCTGCATTAGATTTCATTGGAAGAAAGATTCCTGTTACAGTTCTGGAAATCTCTCCCTAGAGGTTGGAACATACTCCCACCAGAGATGTGTAAAAAGTTCTCCTCAGTTCCAAGACAGGTTTCCAAATTCTTGTCACAAGTCCTATAAGGAGGTAGGAATCAGCATTCAACCCATTTTGTGTGGTTCTTTCATCCTACTACTTCCGTTCCCAGAGAAGATCATCTAGATTTGACTTCTCCAGCCTACTCCTGGCTCACAGCAACAGAGATCTATTCCCACTGTTGCCCATCGGTGGTTAGAATTAGGCACAAAATGTTTGTTTTCCTTGATGCCCACACTACTGAAAGGGCAAGGCTAAAAGCAGGTGGTTTTGAACAAACTCTCTCAGGGCAAAGGGCTCACATTACTGGACACTAATCTTGACTTCGATTATGGTGAAATCTTATTTCCCGCATAACATTCAAGGGCCCTCTTGTTTCTCATCTGTACTCAGAAAACCTCACAGTACTTTTCCATCCTTTCTCTCCCAATTCTCCCCGATAAACTCCAAGGAAAAGAAATCTACAAATTCTGAGGAGAAAGGAACACCTATAATAGCATGCTGAAGACTCATCACCATTTAGAAATACTGAGTTCTTGTTCTATATGTTCAACCAATTTAAAAATTCTATCCTCTGATAGATATATTTTTCCAAAATAATCTAATGGGCTTTTTCTTCTAAATCTCCAACTGATACATTTGAAATTAGAATAGCTTCAAATAGCCCCCAGGATACTAGCTAATCTCCAGCCCCAGCTGGAGAAATATGCCTATAAAATATAATACAGATTCACTTTTAATCCTCCATCAGTTTCATGCTTCAAAAATCAAAATACAGCAAGACAGTCAGATCCATATGCAAGACGTCTGTCTGGCTTTACAACACAAGAGTATCAGAAATACACATGGACTTAGGAGCATTTCTTGTACTTGCAAGGAAACTGCAAGTACCCACAAAAATTACATAATATTTTCAAGGTCCTTTTGTGCTTAAGTAACAGTTTTTTACTTTATAGTCTCACTCTAAACTGGAGGTGTTCTCAGAGTATGTTTGATCTTACAGCCTTTGAGGTTCTCAGAATAAAAAGCAGCAAGTGATAAAGACATCAGTGTCCATATGATTAGCCAACATTACAGATTATAAGACATACCTTATGCTTCATCATAGCTAAGTGTTAAAACACTTTGGGTGCAGCATTTTCTAAAGTGGAAGTCCAAATTCCAGTAAATATTTTTATATTAGAAACACTGTCCAAGTTTAGAAGCCCAAAGGTGCTTCAAAAACATTTCAACGTGCAGATTTTCTTAAGTAAGAAAAAAAGCAAGGGAGAAAGAAAATGAAAGAAGAAGAAAAGGAACTGAAGAGAGGAAAAGGAAGAAAACCAAAGTAAAGGGAAAGAATGAAATAGAGGTTGAGAAAGGTCAATACCAAAAAATTCCAAATAAGAATAAGGAGATGAACTCACAGAATAAGGGTGATGTATAAATCCCATTACTTCCCTCAAAATAGAAGCACAATTCTTTTGATGTCAAAACTGAAGAAATGATATGTTCAAAAGCTAAGCTTCTCCATTAAATATGTAAAGCACATGTTTCCCTCGAGCCATCAACACCAGGAAAACCCTAGCATTTACACCTTTTCTTTAATCAGTGGAGAATTATCCTAACAGTATTATGTTTGATCACTCTTCATTTTGGCCACATGTTCTTAAACGGATTGTGGCTCAACCTGGATTTATATCCTCCACTCCATGCCTGTGGCAGGGTCTGATTCCATAAATACCCTTCCAGGTGGCAGTAGGATTAAAACGAAGAAATGTAAGCAGGAGTCTCCTTTAGTCTGGACACTGGGGAGAAGTCATCTTTTAATCTGAAAAATATTGTAAAAGTGCTATTAATTTATTTTTAAGTCATATAAATTGCATTATTTCATAAATCACTTTATTCCAGTTGCCTCCTCATTTTATGCGTAAGTTTTATTTGTTAGAAGTCACTTGCCCACTGCAGTCAATATTCTTGCAGCTGGCAAACACCTGCCTTGTGCAAAGCACCACTGAGGACGTAAGTGTTAAGCAGACCAAGTCCATCCTGGGAAGCACACAGGGTGTTAGAGTCCCTTTGTGCTTCCTGTTTGAGGTCCACCCATGTCAGACCCACCAGGAGTGCTCTTTAAATTTTGGCTTTCACGCTCATTCCAATCCAGGAGAGCTGCCATCCTGGAAATCTGTCCTCCTTTGTGTAACTCCAGATGATCCACTACATGAGAACTGATGATAGAGGCAGTCAGAATTGGTACAGGTGCAGTGAATCTCACTAAATCTTGAAAATCATGGCCATTCCATGTCAACTTTAAAGATTATAGGCAACCCACTCGGGACCCCTTTCTGTCTCTCTTCAGACAGAAGCTTTCTCTCAATAAATATATTCTACTCTAAAAAAAAACTACTTCTGAGAAAAACAAAAGCATCATGTACTCCCCTAAAGGCATTTAGCTGGAATGTAATAATCCAAGCTTCAAACACAGGCGCACTTTATCCAAACCCCTGACTATAAAATACAGAGGAATGAACCAGAGTAAAAGCCAGTGGTCACTGGATCACAAAGAGGAGAACTTGGTTCTGCTGAGGGCTGCTGGCTGGTATGACAGGAGCCAGATGTTCGAGGGAGAACACATGGAGGAGTGAAAACAAAGCTCAGTTAGCTGGGGACTGACCAGTACATGGTGTGGACAGCAACTTACATAGGTGGCCCTGGACATGGAGGTTGTGCTCGATCATGACGGCTTGGAAGACCTACTGAAGCACTGTGGGCTATTTCATAGCTAAGTTGTACACTGTTTGAGGAAGTGGATGGGATGATCTGATTTGTTATTCTGGACAATCACTCTGGAAGTATCATGAACAACAAATTGTGAGTGAGAAGAAAACTGATTCAGAAAATGTGTAAAAGTTTCCTGTAATATGCCAACTTTAGCCAGAGAGTAGGGCACATGTCTGTAACTCTAGCATTCAGGAGGCTAAGGAGGGGAGATCTCATGAGCCCAGCAGTCCAAGGCCAGCCTGAGCAACATGGCAAGACTTTGTCTCAAGTAATAAGAACAACAAGAATAATAAATGTTCAGAAGACATTTCTCTAAATTTAGGAGTAGAGTAAATGAATGGAAAAAATTCCAGAACACTAGCATTATTAATTATAAAAGCAAAACTATTGATTTTCTGATAGATAATATATAAACATCTATTTTCTCTTTTCTATTGGAGTTAAAGTCCAATTCAAACAAGAAAAAGATGGAAAATTTTAAATTATATATACAATAAATTTGGGACAAGCCACCGGTAATACATTGCAATGACATTTGCATATATATTAGTGCTTAGTGTAATGACTGATGCACTGTGTCAACTTGAGAAGTTTAGAAGTAAGTGACTCAGCAGGGAGCCAGGGTGCTCACTTTGTAAACATCCTCATCGTATGCAGGAGGAGAGCATGAAGATGGTGGGAGTGCTATACCCAAGCCAGGGAGTGGTGGCCTGCTTATAATGTAAGGGATGAAAAGAGTCTAGCTTCCCATTCCCCTTTTTGCTCTTGCTAATTTTGCTGTATTCTGCTATCTTGAACTGTTGCCCTTGTGCCATGTCACCTTGCTTTGGAGCCAGCTGATTATGGACTAAAACCTCCAAAAACTGTGAGCTAAATAAACCTTTGCTTCCTTAATTTGAGTGTCCAGTATTTTGTCCTAATAACAAGAGAAAAGTAACTAAGACACTTAGTTTACACTAATTGTGGTAGGAATTCTGTAGAAAGAGAATACATGAAAATTTAGCATTATTCACACTCAATCTGGTTTCAGAATAAGTTGGCCCACATGTCACCCTCTAGTTTAGTTTCAGTTCAGTGATTCCAAAATTTCATTCATTTATTTATTCAGCACCTATAATTTCTGAAGTGCACAATAATAGCTATGGGAAGTCCAAATATTAATAATACCTAAGCCAATATCTGTCCTCAAGTAGGTCACAATCAAAAGCGATATGAGAAAATTCACACCCCAAAACCTCAAGCGTAGGCAATAAGAACATCAGAGGCCCCCCAGGAGAAACCCATAGGGATACCAATGGCCTCACATATTCCTCTGGTTACTTGTGGAAGAAAAGAACTACTGATGTAGCACCATGACCAACTTTCTTCTCCTGCTATGGTGTTTCTCCCAAGGGAACAAAAACTAAATCTACTTGTTTTCTCCTTGCTCTCCCTAGCCCAGCACCCTACTCAGGCTGCCAACTTGCAGTTAATCTTCATAATGATAATGAGAACCAGTACGGGACACCACTGGGGACCATCTCAAACAGTGTCCCTACCGAGGCTCTAGGTCTGAACTCTCTCAACACGCACATGTTGGCTCTTCTGACTTGTACACGGTTTGTCTTTGCTTTCCAGGCTTTTTACAATTACCGGGTCCTGGAATTCCTGCAGATGCTGGTGACGGGAGGGATTAGCTCTCAGTTGGAACAGCATTTGGATAAAGAGAAGTTCGGCAAGATACCCGACAACTACACCACGTTTGTATCTGGAAGAACGCGGTGTAAGCTAGGGCTGTTGTCCTTAAATCAAACCATTTTATCAGACATTAAAGTGAGTGCATTCTTATCATAATGGTTTTTTTTTTTTTTTCTGAAAACAGTCCAGACTGTTTGGGTTCATAGATGATCTACTGTACAAAAATAATAGCAATGGTAATGACAAAGAAATTAATGTGATTTTGTATTCATATGTTATTTTACAATTTATAATGTATTTTCACAGTTTATGGGTTTTTTTGGCAACAGTTCCAGGAGACAAAACATTTTTTTCTTATATCTACCTTTAATCTGAATAACTCAAATCGATGAGATGAGAGGCCTGATGTTTTGATTTTGTTGTTTCTCCCCAATGTTCATGTTCTAAAATTTTTAATCTCTAATGCAACAGTGTTAAGGGCAAGGGCTTTAGGAAGTAATGACCTTATAAGGCCATGAATGGATTAAAGGCATTATTGGAGGAATGTGTTGGTTACAATGAGAACGGGTTTCTGATAATAGAATGAATCCATCCTTCTTCCCTTTATTTCAAAAATGGACTGTCTTGTCTTCTTACCTTAAGCCATAAAATGACACAACAAAAAAGCAGTTGCTAAACATCAGGTTGCTTGACCTGGACCTTCCCATTCTCTCAAATTGTAAGAAATACATGTTATATGTGTTACATATTCTCAGGTATCCTGCTATAGCAGCAGAAAGTGAACCAAGACACCTAATAACCTTGTATTTTGACAAGGGTACTAGTAATAATTATGACAGCTAATGCCTACTGAGTATTTCCTCTGTGCCTGTCTACTTTAGTTTTCACTTAATCTCTCTAAATTTTTTTCAAGTGGTCATTATTATTTATCCCATTTAACAAATCAAGAAGCTGAGGCCCATAGAAACCAGGGCTAAGCTTAGGCCACCACACTGGCTACCGGTGTCATAGCGAGCATCTGTTGGAGGCAGCCTGACTTAGGGCTGGCCTGCTCTCACTGTACCTCAAATGCTGAAGAAACCTGATCAGGTCAGCTGATGTGATTTGATGTAAGAATCTCACTGAGCTAAGCAGTGGAGTGTTTTTGAGTTTTCTTAGCCCAGAGAGCTGCTAAACAGGGAAGATAAGAATTCTAACAAGTCCCAGTGGGGCACCTGGGCATTTGGGAACCAGAGTACAGTATAGCTGGGACAGAAGTAATCTGTCAGTGAGGTGCCTTTTAGTTTAGTTTGGATCAAGACTGCATCCATCTATCAAGTGTATTTTCTGGGGGTAGAACTGACAAGGAGATGTCTTTGCTGGTTCAGAACACATCAGTTGAACTCCTTTCACAAGGGGCATGCTCCTCTAGGTTCTGTGCCAGCTGAGTCTTGACATTTGCTACCAAGGAAGATGTGTCCTGGGTTCTGGGCATTTGATTCAAGTGCAAACAACATGGTAAAATTTTTGCAGTGTGGTCTGGTCCTTTGGTTTTCAGTTCCTTACCCATAGTTGCTATATGGGTGATTCCAAGCCCAGGAAACTGGTGCTGGGGCTACCCTGTTGGTATGAGAGGCAACTGCAGATGAAGCTCTACCTTCTCTCTTCTCCTTGCATGAGTGTCTTGTCCTCGCTTTTCTCTGTCCCTAAAGAATCATAAAACTGGAAAGTGTCCATGTTTGAGCTTTCTTAACCTATATGACCTATCTGCTACTCCCTTTCCACTCACTGCGACCTTGTTGGCCATAGTTTAAGAACAAGGTCAAGGAGATTTCTTTTCACTGTGATGTGCATTAAAGTGGAAGAAGATGATCAGAAAGAAGAGGTCATTTGGATCCTAATTGCTTATGTACTTCAAAAACTGAATTTGCCAACCAGTTGCTTATTGTTCTTTCTTCATGGTCACCGAAACGGCAATAGTAATAGCAACAAGTATGTGCCACACCACACCTACCAGAGCTTTTGAAAGAACCAAAATGATAAAAGCAATCACTGAGAATAGAGTTTCCAGACAAAACATAAAGCACACTCATTACCTAGCCACTTGACCTTGCCAGCATACGTATACTAGGAAATGGCTTTCAGGTCTTCCACTCAAGTAAGTGCTCATTATTGCATAATTAAAATGCCCCACAGACACGTGTTTTTCTTTTCTCTCCCCAGCCAAGAAAAACCTTTGGACAACTGTTCTGTGGCTCATTAAATATTTTTGGAATCCTATGTGTTGGCCTCTACCGCATGATAGATGATGAGGAGAACAACCCAGAACACAAAAGGGGAGTATTTCAGCCTGCAAAGTTTTAGCAACCCATTCAAGAATATGAGACAGAGCTACTTTATTTAATGTGAAAGCAAAGTCCAAACCTTAGGGTCTCCAGTGACCCAGAAGGATACAAGGGAAATAGTTAATGATGTGTAAGAATAAGGAAGAATGTTTATAAACAGCAGGGACCTGATCATTTAGGATACAGTTAATATTGGCCTTGTAAGGAGAATGACGTTTTTGCCCACAATGAAAACTGAACCAGGTTAGTGCAATGGTCATTGCTCACACTGGAAAGTTTTACATGCGTTGTTGTTGGGAAGATGTTTACTGAGTGCCTCATTCTAGCTGCTGTACTTCTTTACTCATAAATCAGGAAGCATTGTATAGATTTCTGTTTTATTAAAGGAAGACCGTTTTCCAGAAGCATGGAAGATAGAGGAAATATGTGTAGTGTCCACACAGTTGTGTAGGTCCAAGCCAAGGTCCTCACTGTGGGGCTGGGCAGCAATCAGTGGGCTGGGTAGCAATCAATAGAGATGGAGAAATTTTAAATAATAAAAATAAGTTCCTGAAATCTGTTTCAGGAGAGAGAAGCCAAATTACTTAATGTGGAGTGGTCTTGAATAGAAGGGGGAAAAAGGCTAAAAAATCTCCCTGCTCACAGTAGAAGAGGAGGAGACAGACAGAGGCTAAGGCAGATAGAGCTCTAGATGAGAGGTGCCATTGTGGGAGTTTTTATTTAGCACTAAGATTTATCAGTGCACAGCCTTTGCTAGGAAAGAAGATGGGAGAAGTAGCATAGGAAGATGAGAACGGGTAAAATTCAAATGACCTGCTGAGAGAAGTGAAAAGGAGGTTGAATGTGGATTTATAAAGCAACAGTATATTGTAAAGTGATAAAACAAAGCACTAGAAATCTGAATGCAGTTAAAGAGGAGATGAGATACACTGAATAAGGGAGAGAGAGAAAAAGAATGATGGGAACCAAGGGTGGAAGCTGGCTTATTGAAGATGAAAGTTTTTAATTTTGGAAAGTGTCAGGAAATTATAATAATGAGGATGTGCTAGGAAAGGGACTTGGAGATGGAAACCACTGGGTAGTTATAGAAGTGCATCTGGATGTTGGAGTTGTAAACAGCACAGACACTGTGGGCATGTAAGGTGACAGTGGTACTAAAATCTGAAAGAAAGTGTATCCCAAGTGCAAAGGACCTGAACAAAAATGGATGTCTACAGATTGGACAGTTGAATCAGGAGGGATGGGCAGCAGTGCTGTGTAAATGGTACCGATATGTATGTCCTCTCTCTCTCTCTCTTTGTCTCTCTCTCTCCCTCTCTCTCTCTCCCCACACACACATACACCTCTCCCTGAATCTCAGCACTGCTCCCAACACCTCTAGTAAACTTGTACAGTATAGTAATTGGGAAAATATTCATTATATACTTATGAAGGCCAAAAGGAAAGAAATGGCACCTCTGTTTGAAAAGGAATGCATGATGATGGTAGACCTTGTTCAGGTGGAGTAGAGGTTCTAGAAGACTCAGTGGAAAGGTAACGATGAGCAGATTATTCAGTGAAAGAAGGTCAGTTGTGCTTTGGGACCCTTGTCTAGGAGAGGACCAGTGACTACTGAAATACAGGGTGAAGGGCATGCACGGTTGTCTGACTCTGTTCCCCGACAGGAACACTGGGCACTGATTTGCTCAGCTCGCAGTCACTGAAGATTTGCTGTGCTCCTGACATCGTGGTCAAGCATGTTGCTTCCCTACAAAGTCTTTCCATGCAGGCCCAAGCTCTGACTGTTCTTTAATATTCATTGACATTGAGTATTCACTTACCAGAGTTTCAAGTAGCACCTTGATTTTCTTGTTTAAAGTGTTTTTCTTCACTGGCCAGGCCACATACTTTGTGAAAGTTCGTGGTAGAAGCATTAGGTTAGGCCTAAGTCAAGCTGCAAATGTCTGGAATATGTGTCATTTTACGGTGTGATAATGCTTGGGTAAGTGGTCAGTGTTGTGCCAGTTGCAGTCATTAGTAAAATGCATATTGAAAGCAGATAAATCAAGAGTCAGAAAAGCCATAAAAATTCAACCCATCCAAGCCAGTCTCATCTTGCTCTCATTAAAGCCATGAGAACAGCAAGACCCACAGAAGTGAGAGGCTGTGCTAAAGGCAGAGATGAGTGGTATCAGAGGCAGGAATCAAAGCTAACCCCCGAATTCCTACTCCAAGATACCTGCTATTGCAGAGCTCCAGAGACAGTTACTATTAATTGTAAACCAATGAGGCAAATCAAAATAGAAGCCTTTCCTTTTTCAGCCCATCAGAATGGTGTCTGTGTTTGGCCACTGTCTGGTGACATAGTGTCCCATCTCCATCTTTGGATTTTCTTACAGGTTTGTGATTACTCGGCCAACCAATGAGTTTAAGCTGCTGCCCTCAGATCTTGTATTTTGCGCTATCCCTTACAACACTACCTGTTACAAAAAGTGTGATGTTTCTGCATCTCAAACTCAGTGTGAAATTATTAATGTAGTACCACTGGCACCAGACACGCAACCAGATACAGACCGTCCTCCTACAAGCAACCCTGTGGAAGAGGACACATCACAGACATGGTTTTCCTCAGTCCGGCTCTGAAGCCAAGAACATTCTGAGTTTTTAAATTTCAGGAAGCAGTGCCAAATCAGAGTGGCAAGTTGCCACTCCAGAAACTTCTAGATGAAAAAGAAAACGGAAAGGAAAACATGAAGGAACTTCTAAGTGAGGGTGCTCTTCATACTCCACACTCAACTAGGCCTTTTGACATTTTCCACAGAGTCTCAAGCTGCTCCTTACAAAGCATCTCTAGAGATAAAGACTTGGAAGCAGGAAAATAAAATGCAAGCATGGCATTCCTGTGCCCACTGCTCAGTGGTTGATCAGCAAGCTCACATTGTTCTGGAAGAGACATAACTTTAATCTTATCCCTCTGGATCTGGTATGATCAATATATGATAAATGTCATTAAACAAAAGTTCATTGCTCTGTTTCCCTTGAGCAGAAAGTGGATCATATGAGCCGTATTAAAAAGTCCTCTAGATGGAGATATGCTGTTGCAGTTGGAAACCAATTCATTTATATTTAAGACCTAAGTGTACGTCTGGCCTATAGTACATGTTTAATAAGAAGGAACATTCGGGTAGCTTGGGACAGGATACCTGGGTGAACTCAGGTGGATTGAAATAGGTAACCTTTTAAATCCCCTAACTCAGGAATAGCAATATCATTGCATGAAAGGTTCACAACACTCCCCCATATTCCATGTTCCAGTCTACTGCTCTATAAATTTCATCCTCAGTTAAGTAATTTTCCATAGATATTACTGTTAGCATAATAAGCAAAAGTTCAGCACATCCAGGAAATAAATATTCACTTCAAACTGGTGTGAATCTTATAATGATGAGATTGTAAGCAAACCCTTCTTACCTTATAGATACAACATAGGTATGAAAAAAGGAGAGAGAAAATTATATACCACATTTCTCGTAAATTGTTTTATATAATGCTTAAGATATACCTTATGTTATTTTTATCTTTAATTATTTGGTATTATTATCCCTGTTTCACAAAAGAAGAAACAATGTCACATATATGTACCTTGTCTTAGTTACTTTTTACTTGTTGCTGAGACAAAATACCTGAAGCCCAAAGTTGGGAAAGGAAAGGTTTATTTCTTAAAGTTTTTGGAGGTTTCAGTCCATACTTGGTTGGCTCTAAGACAGAGTGGCATGGCAGGACCACAGTTCATGGTGGCTGCAAACAGCAAGGTGGAAACTGGCAAGAGACATGCCTTCTTCCTGCCATTACATCACATCCTGGCTCTGTCCCTAGGCCGATGTAGCACTCACACCACCAATCCAAGCACTAGACAATGAACCAATCACAAATGCATAATGCAAAGGCATGAGGCTTGGGGGCCACTGACATAAACCATGACACCACTAAATAAAATAAAACACATCCAATTATATTTGAATTTCAGATAAACAAAAATATGTTTAGTGTAAGTATGTCCAAGTCATTTCACTTAGCTATTAAGTGATAAAATAAATATTCAAACTTAAAGGCAATTATATATATTATGCATTCAAACATATAAATGAATAAAATAAAACATCATAGGAAATGAATATTCTCATTAGTTAAGCTTTAATTATAGTTAAATTCAGTCTATGTGAAAAAAAATCGTAAGAAGAATTTCCAAGAACCTAGAAAATTCTTTTAAATTTTTTTTATTTATAACTGTCACCCTCAACCCGCTCCCTTTACACAGGCTTTCCATATGCAAAGTGATATAGAGCTTTCTGCAATTCCATATTTATGAAAATCAAAAATTTAAGGTACTGTTTCTTAACATACAAATAACTTAATACCCATCAATAGCTTAACCCACAAATAATATAATTTCTAACAGAATAGAGCAGTTAGAGTGAGAAATGCATTATTTTCCAGTGTTTTATAGGAATGGGTTCCAGAAATATAGCTAATGAAATATTAAGCAATAACCAATATGTGGGCCTTCATATTGCCAGTCTCAATAGATAAAATAGTCCCCCTAAATTCATTTCCAAGTGATCCCATAACTCCAGATTCAAGCTCTTTGCTTCTAAATGGCAACACTTTATCACAAGTCACAACACCAGATCTTTTGGTAATATGATGGATGTGTATTTCCTAATAGTGGTTTAACATGTATTAACAGTAGAACCAATATGAATGGAACTTAACAACTCAAAAACAATGAGTTGATATTTACAATTTTTTGAGGCTATAGCATTTTCCCAAAAAAAGTGTATATGCACTTATTCCACATAATTCATCACAAGTTGGCCTATATTCTATGCATGGTTTTCTAACCCATAATATGGACTTTCTGCAACCAGAAGAGTAATCACAGAAAGAACACAGGACCAGGAATCAGGTGACCTAAATATTTGTTTTGGATTTCTCATTAAAATTTTTTTCTTATCTTAAATCTTTCTCAGCTCACTTTTAATGTTCATAAAAGGAGAAGATTAAACTAAAATATTCTACCTTTATTTATCCTACTGACATGTTCCTTATCTTATTTCCTACCAGACATTAGGCTAGATGCCTGGCACAGAGTGGGGACCTGGCAGGGATGCCTCCTTCTTGGGACATACACACACTCTAGTAGGAAGAGGCAGGAATAAGGAAGTCGGTGTGGTTAGCAAGTAGTTAATCAGCCCAAGGGGATGAGTTGGGTAGGCAGGTAGGATCTGATCAAGAAAGACCCTATTGACTGCAGAAACAGATGACATTGTATTCTCACTGAACTGAGGGGTAGTTTAACGGTTTTAAGTAAGGGGGTGGATGGTGTGATTTATATTCCCAAAGATCACACTGGCACTTAAGTTTTCAGGAGACAACTAAGTAAATTCAAGTGGATTTCATCTCTGAAAAAAAAAACCCACTCAAAAATGCTTGGTAAACTGTGGCAAAATAATTTTTAAATATATATCATTTCTTTAAAAAAAAAAAAAAGATGGATTCCCAACCAGAAGCAAGAGAGTCACAGCCAGTGACGGTGTCTATGAGAGCCACGTGACCAGTATATATGACTGTTTAGTTGGTGGCTGGGGTCATGTTACAGGAAGCCACAGGATATAGATAAACACCAAGAATAATTAACCATCAGCTGGGAAGGACCAGCCCGACTGTGAAGGAGACAGTTAATTCCTTTCACTGGCCCAAGAAAGGAGCAAGAAAATTTATTTTTGTATAAGAATCTGGGTACAAAAACATCTACCATGAGAAATTAAAACCCCACAGTCATATCACATGCAGCTGTAGTAATCAAATTTACACCACTTGTGGTAGGAAAGTAAAACAAGATATACTGGGTAAAAAGTCTGACTACAATCCAGTGACACTTGGGGTGACTGGTTGGAAGAAATCAATAATCTTTGCAGAGAAAATTTCTACAACCCAGGGCACACAGGACTCCACCAGGAAAAAAGAAAAATAAATTCAGTACTTTTAAAATGTGAACAAGTTTTCAAATCTAGAAATAAGAAAACAAAAGTGACATGAGGAAATTATCCCTATAAGTGAGATTCAGGAGATAAATCAAACAAGAAGGATAGCATGACCCAGCTTTTGGATAGCAGCACAATCTGAAAAGGACCACAAAATTGATATACTTAATATGATGAAAATGGTTAAAACATGATTAGAAGTCATAAGAAAAGAAAAGGGAACTGCAAAAATAGTCACAGTTGAAAGAATCAAACTTCTAGAAATCGTTAATTAAATTAAAATTCAAGGCCTAAATCAATCAATAAATTAAAAACAAATTAAATATGCAGAGGCGAGAGACTAAACAAATGAAAAATATAATAAAGATGTTTAAAAACATAAGGGAAAGAATGAAAAAGTACAATACACAAGTAATTAAATTTCCATAAAGACAAAATAAGGAAAATGAAAAATATTGTAAGATTTTTAGAATGAATAAAACGCAAAAATCCTAAGATTTCAGAAGTTTTATGCAGGAAAGTTAAATTTATGTGCGCATATAGCCATACCCAAAAATCAGACAAAAGTCCAGTTTCCTAAAAGGAGATTGCTATTGAGAAATTGACAGAGAAAAAACATAATGAACCAGTAAAACCAAAGTGTTACCATATTATCAAAGTTACTATTCAAAAGGGGAGCCTATGAAATAATAGTTTTTTTAATTGTATTTAAAGAGGAAAAAAAAGCAAAACAGAAAAAAGCGTAGAAATAATACAGAATTTCAAAAAAAAAACATTAAGAAATCACTACTTGATAAATTACATATTGTCTTCTTAGAAATAGTTGTTCATGTTACAAAATTAAGGCATACAAAGTAAACAAACAGTGAGGCTGCAAACAGTTCTGTTCAAGGATCCAACAAAAACTTGGTAATACAGTTATCAATCCCACACACTTAAACATACAAGCAGTTATATCCTTTAGAGCATTTTCTTTTCCTCCTTTTGCTTTTCAAGTACATTATCTGTTTAGTTATATCATGTTTCATCTTGCTCGGTACCTTACTGATCTGTTTTGTTGTTGTTATTTCCTTTTTAATCATCTTACATAATTCTGTTGTTTTGTTTTTGAGCTTCTCCTTATCCATGTCACATGGATCATCTTTGATGGAGTTGGGAGTTTGAAAGAATAGTTTTAAAGACTGAGAATATATAACATAAAGACTTTTACTAAAAGAACTACCACAAAATGTTTCAGTAGGAAAGGATGGAGAAATATATAAGAAACAATGAAAAAAAGAATAGAAAATTATTGTAAATAGATCAACTATAGTAACAGTACAGCAGTGATAATTTTGGAAAGATAAAAATCAAATTAGAATGAACATAAAGAAACAATAGGGGATAAGAGAGCGATGCTGAAGTAAAATTATTCTACAACTGTGGCACTGTCCAGAAAGAGGATAAAGACAATGATTAAATAGTGTTAGTTTAAGCGGTGATGCATGTAAAAATTTGAATAATAAACAAAACAATAAATGGAAGACCTAAGACTTCTAAACAAGTCTAGAGAAACTAATCAATAAAGTGACCTAAAAATGGAAATCAAAAATGTTGAGTCAATCCACAAGAACCCAGGATTATATTTTAGTAAACACTTTAAAAATTATACATAAAAAACAAAATTTAAAACATAATGAATGCAAATATACAGTATTATATAGATATAAATGGGTAAACTTTGTTAAGTGAAGAAATTTTCAGGCTATATTTTTTAATTATATGCTATTTATATGATTTAATTATATGCTATTTATATGATTTAGAAAATGTGGAACTGAAAAGAAGTAAAGAGATAAACAGACACTTGGCTTAAGATAAAGTCTATTTTAAAACAAAAATCTTTAGTAAAGAATATAATTGCATTTTGTAATCTTATTTGCAATAGTTAGCAAAAAGTATGATTCTGAACTTTTATGCATATTACATGACTTTAAAACTTGTAAAACAAAAACTGACATATTACCAAGAGAAACTGTCCAAACCACAATTCTGCAGAAGTATTTTAACATATTTTTCTCTGAAACAATTAAATCACCAAAAAAACAAAAAAGTACATACATACAGTAATATGATCTTCACAGTTAACTAACTTGAGCAAGTGGATGATAATAATTACAGAAATAGTGTATATAAAGAAATAATCGCTATTCAAACAAGTAAAAAATATATATTTTCCCAGGACATACATGTTTTAATTTCCCTTGCAGTTATCACTAAAGGCTGCCTCTATTAGTCATTTGGGGCTCTTCAAAAATATTAAAAATACAATTAGTATATAATCTACCAATCCCACTTCTAGTTTTCAAAAACAACAAATGAAAGCAAGATCTCAAAGGCTATTAACACAACCACGCTCACTGCAACAATATTCACCACACCCAAGAGTTGGAGGCAACTTAGTGTCCATTGACAAATGGATAAGGAAAATGTGATACATACATATCAGCTTTATTAAGAAAAGAAACCTTGTCACATGCTACAGCATGGTTAGACGTTGAGGATGTGGAGCTGAGTAAAGCCTTGTGAGCCATACTGCGTGATTTCATGTGCATAAGGTGCCTAAAGCAGTCAGAATCCTAGAGGCAGACAGCAAAGTGGTGGCTGCAGGGCCTGGTGGAGAGAGAAAGGGTTTACAGTACAGTAGGTTTTCAGTTTCAGTTTTCCAATGTATTTTTCACCACAATTTTTTGAAGAGTGTGTTGTATATATAATCAGGAGAAAGAAGTGAATTTATGACCTTATATTCATGTATGGAAATAGATGAAAGATTAAAAATTAATGAACTGACTGCTCAATTTAGTAAATTAGAGAAAGAATACTAAAGTGGCATAAATCTAAAGAGATTTTGCATCAGCATCTGTATTTCCCAATTACTTGGCTGGAATTGGAAACCAGAGCATAAATCAAAAGTCTGCTTTGCTCAGTATCTAACCATTTGTTATTTCGAGACATGGTGAAAATGTCCTCTACCAAATGAA
>PVJX010021615.1:0-31666 GCA_004027295.1 Dolichotis patagonum | reverse complement strand
GTCTTTTCACAAAAGAAATGCATGAAGAAATCTGCATTAGTAGAAGTACCAACCTCAGGAGCGGGCTGCTCCTGACAACTATGAGAAAATGGAGACAGTGTGGCTCTGAAACACTGTCTTTTCACAAAAGAAATGCATGAAGAAATCTGCATTAGTAGAAGTACCAACCTCAGGAGCGGGCTGCTCCTGACAACTATGATCACCAGTGAAACTTTGTTCACACAGCAAGACCAGGTTCTCCCCCTCCCCTCCGGTAACTTGCATAGCCACCACCCCCAGACACTCCGCGCCCTTTTCCTTTCTGTAGTTCAGAATGCTATAGAAGTTTGCATTATCTGATCCTTCTTTGCGTTTCACATTTTGTGGGGCTCCCCTAGTTAAACATGTAACTCAAGATGGCTTTTTCCTATTAATCCTCCTTGTGTCAGCTTCCTTGGTAGCCCCATATTCGTGGGGTTCAGTATGACTGTATATATAGTCATACTGAACCCCACGAATATGTGCAATTATTATACATCAAATAAAAATTTGAGGTATACGTTTTAAAAGAAATGCCTGCAGAATGCTTGCAGAAGAAGTAACCCCCCAGAATAACAGAATGGCAGCTTTTTAAATCATCAATGGTGGTAGGTAAATGTGTGGAATTGAATCACCCACAACGGGGGTGTCATTGACTTAATCATTTGCTTCTGAAACATTAATGCCCCATTTCAGTGGGACCTCCTGCAGCCAATCAAGTTATGTCCCCCAGTGGTCCCCCCTGTCTGTGTCCCAGACAGGCCTGTTCAAAAGTGAGAGTTTTAGCATACCTGGGTAAACTGGATCCTGAGAGACAGCAGAATTCTCACTCGGGGCCACATTTGCCTTCAAGTTGGCGTTTATTTGAGCCTGGAAAACAAAAGACAGAGTGTGTCCCAAAGGCATAAGACAGTTGTTAGGACATTTTAGCTGCCCGCCCAGCTGAAAAGTCCTTTCCTTTCATTGACACATAGAGCTGAAACGTCTCTAGGTCACCAGGGGACCCCCTTTTAGAAAGAGTGAAGTGGTGTCAGTGCACGAAGGAGTCTGCACAGAAAGAGTGTGATGTAAAGAAGGTGGACTAAACAAGGTCACTTAGAATCTGCCCTTCTTCAGTTCCTTCTTTCATCTCCTCTTTCCACCTGTTTCCAGACCTCATCTTGTCCCTGGATGGGCCAAGAGAAGGAAGCACACAGCATCTTAGCAAAACATTTTGGGATTGTATTTAACAGTCATAAGATGACTTTGATGTACCCCACCTTTTTTAGACTGAAATAGGTTTGGGGGGGCAAGTGCAAGGGCCTGGCATGAAATGCAAGACACTGTATTTTTCTATTCATGCAGTCAACACAGGGCAATACATAACACCCAGGTCATGCAGCCCTCCACATCTGGAAGTCCAGCTCAAACAAAACAAGCATAGAAATAACATGAAGGGAACAGAACCTTCCAACAGGAAAGGCAGTGCCAAACTGGATCCTGTTTGATGGGAAGGAACTTTCTCTAGGGCAGCACTGAGCAGCGTTACCTGCTGGCAGGCTTGTTTCCAGTTGAGGTGAGCAATGAAGGCCAGAAAACACACAGCTTGAGAGACAGCGCAGATGATAATCCCCGACCACAGACCTGGGAAGGGAAATAGTGAACGGGTCAGCCCCATGGAAAGCAGCCTCCCTAGAGAGGATGTGTCTCCTATCACTTCTGTGGGCCACGCTGAGAATCTGCTTCCATGGCCGATATGCAGGATAGTGGACCAGAAATTAGGTTTGCAGAAGGTTCCAGAAGATTCATCACTCCCTGAGAATGTCCGTGCAGAGGTTCAGAAGCTATTTTTAGATTTTGGTATAATGCTTGCCTATTAAGAAAAATAATAGCTATAAGGAAATTACATTTCCCAAGACAAACTACTGCTGTTCTGTATTTCTTAAAAGAGGAGACAAACTTTGCAAAAAAAAAAAAAAAAAAAGCAGAAATCATGCCAAATAAGGTATTAAAACAGTTCATTTTTAACTTGTATGTTTCCACTAGAAGTCTTTGATTTGGAAATTAGTGACTTTGCATGTTTATCAACTGCAGATTTACTAAAATAGGAAAGGGGGAAAAACTTTCCTTAAAACAAAAATCCCCAAGATTTATGTAAGTTCATATTTTAATTCCTAGGGTCCTGGGAGCTAAGCGTGCTACCAGTGCTATATTCCCAGCTGGGAAACCATTTTAGACAACAGTGTTCATATTCTACAGTTATCCTGGTAAAAACTCCTCTCATTTTATATCCACATTCTAATAGTAAAAAATTTAAAACTTAAAGCACAAGTCACCAACCATTAGAAGTAATCCTGTTCCCTCCCCAGAGCTTCCTGCCTGCCCTTAAGATCTTAACTTGCTCCTAGCACAGATTTTGCTGGAAGCTGCAGGGTAGGGTGATGGCCTTAAAAATGAACAGAGAGTCTATAACGAAGAGACTGAGTAGGAATGGACGACAGGAAACCCCTTACAGCTCTCGAAGTACACACACAGATTCTACCCAGTAAGCCTGCCCAGGGCCTAGAGGAGCCCCCAAGGAAAGAAGGTCATTTTGTCAGCAAAGAACTAATGGCAGAATCAAAAGCTCTAAGATAGCTAACAGAGCCTGACTGTACAGGCAGGTCATGGCCAGCTTGCATATAAAAACAGACTTCCACAACCACAACCACAGGAAACCAACCAGCCCCTTATCTGAGATAAGCAACCCAAGATGACATCTTGGAAGAAATCAGACTTGCAGCTGGATTGCCCGGGTTCCCCAGTCACATCCTATGAAGCTGAACGGTAACTTCTGTAACAGTGGACCCCAAATGGCCTGGAATCAGCTAATAATTCACAGTTATTCTAATTTTAGTCCCCACTTCCAATTTAGGACAAACTAGAGAAAGTTAAGTAAATATAGCCGCTTAACAATCACATGGAGGTCCCGGTCTGCCATGGTTTCCGCTTCCCCCAGGCCAACAGCCTCCAACGAGACACCCCGAGCCATTCCTTTCCATGTGGTGAAGCTCTTCCTGGGCGCCTCTCTTGGCCAGCAGACTCAGAACACACAGCTTTTGCTTTAGCCTCTCACTTGGACCTAGTTTATTTCCACAACTGTTTGGATTTCCAGTTTACATTTTTGGTAGACAGACTTTAGGCAAGGTGACGGTTCTGCTTCTTTGTACCAATCCCCCTCACACCGCGTCCTTCAGCTGTGACGGGTCTGCCCTTTAGCACAGGGAAGGTAGTGACCACGTGCTACTGCTGTAATGGATTAGTCAAAGCAAACCGCTGGCCTCCTCTTTCAAACCCAGAGTTTCAGGCACGCATGAATTACAAGCTCACCCTAACCAGCCTCCAGCTGTAATTGGAAAGTTATCGATTTTATTTCCAGTAATTTCACAATATATCATTTTAAAAATTCTGTTTGACTCAACCTAGGAAACCCAAACAGACTAATTATCAGAAATCCCTACTGTGGGCCTAGGAAAGGCCTCATGGGAAATCCCAAGGTTGTCATTTGTGGGAACGGGCAGAATGCTACTGTCCTCTGGCTACTAGGACAGGCCACAGGATATTCCAAACGAATTTGTAGCAGTCTTGTTCCTAAGAGGTGAGCGGAGGGATCATCTACACTCTTCTTACAGTGCTCTCACCCCACCCAGGGCCCCCAAGAGCTCCTTTCAATGACTCTCAACTCTCTCTACCTTGCACATAGTAGGAACGCTTTTGCTAAATGAATGAGACTTAATGAGACAGTCCCAGAGATATAGGTGGAGATAGATAGATAGATAGATACAGAGATAGAGATAGAGATATATAGATATATAGATATAGATATTGCTGAGCTGTACCCCCAGCCCTCTATATTTTAAAGCAGATTCCTCTTCCAAAAGTTGAGCTCAGAAGTAGAGTAAAACGGTTGCCAGAGGCTGGAATGGTCTGCAGAGATGGGAAGCGAGAGAAGTTGTTCATCAAAGGGTACAAAGTTTTGGACTCGGGCTATAGCTCAAAGGTAGAGCAGTTATCTAGCATGTGGCAAGGCCCTGGGCTTAATCCTCAGAAGACAAACAAACAAACAAATAAATAATAAAAGTCACAAAGTTTTAAGAAGTAGTTTGAGACTGATTACATAGCAGGGTGTTTGAAATCCATAACCTACTGAAAATTTCAAGTTAACTGGAGAGTAACTTTCAATGTCTCACTATGAAAAATGAAAAGTAATCCAGGAGATGGCTGTGCTGATTGCTTTGACCTGATCACTCTTCGTTGTATACGTGTAACAGCTGTACCCAACATAAATGTGCACAACCATGATTTATTAATAAAAATAATTTTTTAAAAGATGCAGTAGCTAAGCATGGTCACACTCTGTCTCAAAAAAATAAAAAGGGCTTGGGACATAGCTGGGTGAGGCCCAGGGTTCAATCCCTAGTAAAAACAAGAACAAAAATATATGAAATATGAAGTGTCTCCTTAGTGTCCTACACTGATTGCAGTTACAATGATAATATTTTGAATACATTAAGTTAAGTAAAATACATTGTAAAAGAACAGGTTGCTCTGATATTTCCATTAGTTATGTCATCGGCATATCCAAAACAGGAGTAATGCCAGAAACTCAGCTAAATAAGTTTCTACACGCTGGGGGGCAGCCCCGTAAAATCTGGCACTTCTGCTCTTTGAACAGCTCTCATATTTTTAATTAAAATATTATTGAATTTGAAAAAAGGGTACAAAACAATGAAAAATGTCAGACTAGAAGTTCTCTGTAGCTATCAGATGACTTCTTACCACCTCTAAACTCACCAAGTACTGAAATATTAAAACAAACATGCTTAAGTCAGTCTCTGCTTCACCCCAGAGATAACATTCCGGTTTAACATAATCACCTAGACACTGCCAGGATATTCCCAATTATTATTCTAGAAATCAAACTGGGCAGTCATGATTTCCCTGCTTTTCTAAAAAGATGGACTCTGGTCATTTCAGATCCTGTGGATTCAGTTGTTTCCTCCAAATGCTGCAAAGTGATAAAGGGGCACCCTGATTCACCTCCCGTCTGCATCTTCCACACTCCTCCCTGTGAACCTACAAAGACACACCGAGAAGAGTGTACCAAGTAGGAGGTGAGCGTGCAGAGAGGGTGGAGGGTGACAGGAAGAGCGCTTGCCCCATGCCACCTCCATCGTGAACACACGAGGGCGCTGTGTCCAGCCACCAAGCACGCTAACCTGCTGCTTCTCCGTTCCATCCCAGACTTTCCAGGACAGTCTGCGGCAGTCCTGGAGTCTTACCCTCAGTGTCTCACCGTGCAAGGGGCCATCACTAAAAGAACAGAATGAGGTCTACAAAAGGGACATTTCCAAGGTTCCTCGCTATAACCTTCTTTGAGGAAAGACCTGGACAACACATCAGGGAAAGGGCTAGAAAGGAAATTTTATTGTGCTCAGTGTGACGGTGTGGAAGATCACCAGCGTGGGCAGGCGAGTGGGGCATGACCCAACATTGGGCCCTGGATGGACAGACCACTTCTGGCCCCTCCTAGTTCCCCCCTGCCTGGAATGAGTGCCGGAAAATTCCAGAATCCCACAGTCAAGTTTCAATGTGCTCTGACAATCATTTCCTGGGCCTGTCAGTAACTAAAGCCTGCGTGAACATGGTTAAAGCTTACCGACTACTCCAAGCTCAGCTGCAAACATCAGTGCAATCCCAATGGGAAGACCAATCACATAATAACCAACGGCATTAACAATGGCTCCAACTTTCTGGTTTCCAGTTCCCCTCAGGATGCCACCACATGTACACTGTAGGCAGGTAACATTCCATCAGTGCTTGAGCATTGCTGGGGTTCTCAAAGACTCCCCACCACTGGATCACAGACCTACCACCTCAGGGTGCTCAAACTTAAAAATTCATGACCATGTGATAGCGTTCTGCAGAAATGACCATGATAATGATACTCCTACTTTACTTACTCTCTTTCAAGTTGAAATTTATCATCATTGTGAGAAATACATAACACGGATCATGCAAGTGCTTAAAGGACTTCTGCAAAATACTCACAGCAAGGCCTTCAAAGAGGTGGGACACAGCATAAATTGGGACGACCTGAGCCACCAGAGCAATGATGTCTCTGTCCAGAAAATAAAGCACATGGTAATTAGCCGGCAACAAATGTATGGAAAGTAAGATTTCATTTGCCCAGTAACAGGACTCCCTTCTGCCCCATCTCAGCCTGGACGTGTGTTCTAGTCATGAACTATCACAGGGCCAGTTCTACGGTTGCTTGGCCCACAGAGGAAACCCACTGTACGTTGTGGTTCATGACGTTTAGAAGAAATATTTGTTCAATGTAGAACGGTGAAATATTTGAAACCTCCACCCTAAATGTTCGGTTATATTGCCATCCTTCTTTTAACACGGGTTCCTTAGGGCGAGTCTGTGTGTCCCAGTGGGGGAACGGAGCTTTGCAGACTGAGTTAAGGCGCTCTCCATGAAGGGCCGAGGGCCTGGCGTGTGGGAAGCCTGGGTTCCATTCCCACTGCCGGGGGAGAGCGTGCCTCGTGGAAACCCAGTTGGGTAAGCTGTGAGGGCCACGCATACTTCTTGCAGAATTAGCCTTAGTACCTAGAAATGGGCTCTCACCCCGATGGTAAAGACTTGGATTTTAATGCCTACTCACGATGGGAAATGAGCAAAATGATACCACTGACCTGGGGAGATAAGGAATTCGTTACACTCTTGAATGGATTGATCACAAGTAAACCTAGATCGGTATCTGGCAGTAATTATTTTTTCCAGTACTGGAGAGTGAACCCAGAGCCTCGTGCAAGCTAGGCAACTGCTCTACTGAGCAACACCCTCAGCCCCTTTTATGTTTTATTTTCGTTTTGAGACAGAGTTTCACCTATTGCCCAGGCTGGTTTTGATCCTCCTGCCTTGGCCTCCTGAGTAGCTGGGATTACAGGTATGTGCCCAGCTAATAAATGCCAAATGAATGAATAAATGATAATCTAGAAGTGAACACGATAGAAACTTCCTTCCCCTTAAAGGGAAATTTAACTTTTGTATAGGTAACGTGTGCAAACAGTTAAAGGAATCAAACAGTAGGCAAAGGAGAGCGAGAAAGGCACAGTATCCCACGCCACATCATTACCACCCTGTCCCCCAGGAATAACGCTTACTACTTTCAGTATTCATCTCATGTTTATGAAATATACGAGCAAGTACAATGGACGTTTTCAGTTTCCCCTCTGTACTCCACCCTTCACATGTAGCATTCGTTAGCCGATGTGCTATCCCTTGCTTTTTCCACCAAACATATGCACTTACATATTCCACCAAAGTGTATTGATTTCAATGTGTTGCTCAACTCTGTCCGTTAATATTCAGTTTGGGAGTTTTATTTTAGTGCTGGGGACAGAACCCAGGATGCTGGGCGTGCTAGCCAGGCACCCATCTCTTTACACATGTTTTGGATTTTTATATCAATATTAGCGAGAACGTTCTGTGGTTTTCTTTTTCTTCGTGCAAATTTCATCAGTTTTCATATCACCATTATTTGCTTCATAAAAAGAAAGTGGAAGTTTCCTTTTCCCATGCTCTGTCTGCAGTAGACATCTTTGGTCATAACTATGTACATGTTAAAGATTCGATAAAATCTTCTGTGATCCTCTGGAATAGGTGCTTTGAACACTTTAAAACAATTTTCCTTTATAAGGAAACTGCTTCATTTAGACCATTTTAATGTAAGTTTTAATCCCCCCAAATTATATAATTTCCTCCAGCTTTTTAAAAGTTCCTTGCAAAAATGTGTGCAAAGCAGTGTCTTGGAAGAGTGTGTGTGTGTGTGTGTGTGTGTGTGTGTGTGTCACTGCGGGTTGACCTCAAGGATGCTCTGCCACTGAGTACTTCCCCAACCTATTTTATTTTTCACTTCGAGACAGGGTCAACCTTGAGAGCCTCCTGACCTTCCTGCTTCGTCCTCCCAAACTGCTGGAATCGCACACACAAGTCATCGCACCCAGTTAGGCTATCAGGATGTTTAACAACTGGTGCTGCTTTGCAGTAATTCATTCTCCTCTGTTTTGCATAGAGATGTCTTCTCTTCCTCCCTGCTGTGATTAGTTGAAGCAATGTTTCACTTATTTCGCTGACTTTGCTGATTTCACTCCGTCCTGGTTGCTGAGTGACAGGGATGATATTCCGAGCAGTGCATCGTCAGCTGGTCACAGAAGGAACTTACGCAAACCCACAGAGGAAACCAACTGCATGCTGTAGTTTGTGACTCACACAAACCCAGGCGGTACAGCCTGCTACACACCGGGCAGTGTTGCGCCTGTGTGTCTGTGTGCTGTAGACCAGCGCCTCAATCGCTGTGATGGACAGAACAACACAGCCTACAATCAAACCCAAGAGGCACAGGAAACAGATGTATGGAGCCGCTGCTGCCGGTGTACTACTGCACACAGGTTGTCATAAGTTGGAGAATATTTTAAAATAATAATTCAACAAATACTAAACCAGCAACAACCATTAACTACCAAGTACCATGCACTGTACCTAAATACACAGGTTACGCCTTCATACAACCAGCAGCGCGGACTCAGACATACGGTCACCACAAAGATGTGCGTGAGGCATCACCTGCAAGCGTGTGGCCACTGCAGCATCACCAGGGGATGGCATGGGACTTTTGCAGTTCCGCTGTAACCTCAGGGGCCTCGTGTCCTATGTCCAGCCCATCACTGGCCAAAAGGTCGTACGTGATGGTAACTTGATTTTTGAGTTTCCTACATCCTCTAATCTTAAAGATGCAACGTGTGAACCTTTTGTTTTCGTTTTTCTTCCTGTCTGGAGTGGGTAGATTGAAACTAACCCCGCTCCCCCATATTCCCACTGGAAACATCACTGAACCCTGGACTTCAGGACCTTCTGACTCCCTGTGAAAACAGAAGGACCCTTCGGGCTGCCTTCCCTACTGACTTTTTTTTTTTTTTTTGAACCAGGCATCAAACTCAGGACCTCACGCTTGCCAGGCAGGTGCTGTGCCACTGAGCTAAATCCCCAGGCCCCGCCCTACTGATTCCGAGGTGAGAAATCTGTAACAGAATGAACCAAGAAACTTAATTCTGTACACTCTACTGGCTTCTAACATCCATGAAGAGAGTGTCGATTTGCATTGTGTAATTGCTAACAAAGACGTTCCAAATAAGAAGAAACCCCAAAAACTTTTCTGAGGCAAGGTCTCACTCTGTAGCTCAGGCTAGCCTCACAGTTGTGACCCTCCTGCCTCATCCTCCTGGGTACTGGACCCCTATGTCTAAATGGCTAGAACATAACTGCTGGCCTCTTGAAGGAAACAAAAACTATCTGCAGGGCACAAAAAGGATTTATCATACACAAGACTTCTTCAGCAGCAACCTGATGCTGTGAGTTCTGAAATAACTCATGGGTGAGATTTTTAACTTCAATTTTAGTTTGACAAATATATCATGCAAACTTTATAAACTAGGTAGTTTGGCAGATACCGAGATACTAGTAAGATTATCACTGGGGCCAAAATACAGATTATCCCTCATCTGAAGTGCTTGGGGTCAGAAGTGCTCCAGAGTCCAAACTTGTTCAGATTTTTGGAGAGTCACATATACATAATGAGGTTTCTTAGCAATAGGACTCAAATCAAAACACAAAACTTGTTTACATTTCACATATACTTTCTACATACAGCCTGAAGGAATTGTATACAGTTTTTCACGTGTGCCTGCATTTTGACTACAACCCCGTCACACTTGTGACATCATGTTGGCTTTCAGAAAGTTTCAGATTTTGGAGGACTTCCAATTTCAGGTTTGGAAACCTCAACGTATAATTCACCGAAATGTAATTAATAGTAACAAAAGGGAAAGTTTTTTAAAATGACCTGAATAGGCCAGGGGTGGTGGCACACACCTGTAATTCCAGCACTCAGGAGGCTGAGGCAGAAGGCTTGCTATGAGTTCAAGACCAGCCTGGGCTACAAAGTGAGCTCAAGGCCAGCCTGAACTGCATAGTGAGACCCCGTCTCAAAAAAAAAAAAAAAAGCACGAGCAGGCCGACCACCAGAAACAATATCCCCACTAATGCCCATTAAATTTGCATTCCTGTCTCAAAATTAAAAAAAAAAGCTGAGGATGTAGCTCACTGTGAAGGCACCAGGCTTAATCCCCCATGTTGCAGAACAAGAAGAGAAGGAGAAAGCGGAGCAGGAGGAGGAGGAGGAGGAGGAGGAGGAGGAGGAGGAGGAGAAGGATAAAGGGGGAGGTGAAAAAGAAGAGAGGAGGAAAGGAAAAAGAAGAGGGGGGACAGGGGAGGAGGAAGCAGAAAATCCCAGCACTCACCTGTTGGTAGTGAAAATATACCCCAAAAGGTCCTTACAGCTTAACAACAGGACACAAAAGGTCACAGCAAAGAGCTCTGGAAGTAAACGGGCAGGAGAAATGGCACGGTGAACAAGGTCCGCTTTCGCTGGGCGTTACGTGTCCCCCACGGGCTCATGTGTTGAATGCCTGCACTGTGTCCAGTGCAGCAGAGGTCAGATGGGGGGCTCATGGGAGGTGATTGGATTATGAGAGTTCTTACCTCAGCAGTGGATTTTAATCCACTGATGGATCCACAATTTGACGGCATTACTGGGAGGCTGTGGAAACTTTAAGAGGTGAGCCTAGCTGGAGGAACAGGTCACTGGGGATGTGCCTCTGCAGGGTGTGTCTCATCCTCTACCCCTCCTCTTTCTGCTTTCTCCACAGTGAGCTCCCAGCCATGATTTTCAGCCTCCCCCCAAGCCCAAAGCAATGGGGCCAAACAACCACGGACTGAAACTTCTGAAACCATAAGCCAAAATAAATTTTCCCTCTTTAAACTGACTTTCTCAAGTGCTTTGTCACAGCACCGGAAGGCTGACTAACAAAGTCTGCAGGAAACGGAGGAGACTGCCTGCACCATGAGACTTAAGCAAATGGATCTAAGCACCTGTGACCAGCAGGGCGACCACCGAGGACTTCTTCGCCTGTTCGATGTTTCCAGCACCCAGTGCGTTTCCTACCCGGACATTGGCAGCCACACTGAAGCCTGTAGGGATCTAAAATAAAAAGGAAACCTACAACAGCAGGACTGCAGGGTGACAAGGAGGTACAGAGAAACAGCCTCGTGCCGAGCACCCTACTGACAAAATAGGTCCTACAAATTCTGAAGATTCATTTGCAGCATCCCCTTAGTCCAGCTGAGAGACCCCAGGGCGAAATTGGAACTCGGATTCCCAGGTTACACAGGTGATCATAGACTGGGCTTTTCCACAGGGCATCCACGCTCTGCCACGAAGACCCCACGCAGTCAGATTCCTCTGGGAACAAGAGGTGGGCGCGAGGGCTGAGCGAATCGGAGCATGGGCTGGTGTGGGCTCTGAAAGACTGGTAAGGGACTAAGCAGAAGACGGGAATGGTACAAAAGGAGCTATAAGGAAACGGCATCGTGTTTGGAATCAGGACTCTGAAGGAAAGGCTCAAGTTTTGACACAGACGCTTGTCAACTGTGTGACTCCAGGCAAGTAATTTCACCTCCACTGTTTTATCTGTAAAAAGGCTTTAGTCAAGGAACCGAACCTTGAAGGCTACCCTGGGCCTTCACTGAGTCCGTACATGCTAGATGCTTAGAATGGTGTCTCCCATATAGTAAATGCTCAATAAAGATTTACCATTACTATTATCCAGAAATTTACCACTTGAGAGATACAATAAAGAAAAAAGGTTCATAATTCACTTGAACATGAATGTCACCTTATAGTCAGGAGAACTGAGACAGGGTCAAAGAACATCTGACACACAGAGTGAAGACTGTAAAAGGAATGGAAGACCAAATCCCGCCTGCACACTCACTACAGCCACATACAGATCTGTTCTACCAGGTGGGGTCCTCCCCACAAAGAGAGAGGCAAGCATGTGACAGGCACCTCCTTAACCACGTGACCAAGCTAATGTCTTTAAAGATGGGACAGTCAACACCCAGCACCCCTGGTATGACGCCCTGAGAAGGACATAGCATCATTTCTAGTTTTCCTGCCCAAAACAGATGGTCTGGATCTGCGTAGGAGAAAATGGCACCAGGACACTGAGGGAGATTCTACATTTGGTTCCACATACAGTTGCTTATGTTCTTCAAAGATGCCAAGGTCAAGGAAGACAGGGAAAAGTTAAGGATACGTTCCAGGTTAAAGGACACTGAAGAGAGCGTGTCACAGCGGGGCATGACAGCACACGTCTGGAATCTCAGCTACTTGGGAGGCTGAGGCAGAACGACTGCAAGGTCAAGCCTCGCCTGGGCAATTTAGCGGTACCCCATCTCAAAATAAAAATGGGTTAAAGCAAAACAAAACAAAACAACAAAAACTAAACACACTGGTTCAATCTCCAGTAGCACAAAAAAAAAGAAAAGATACGTTGTCACATGAAAAGAATGGTTACAAAGGACATTGCTGGAATAACTGATGGTATTTGACTACAGACCTTGTACATGGATGAGACAGACAGAGAGAGAGAAAGAGAGTAAATGGAGCAAAATATAATCCTTCTTTTGATTAGGGAGAAACAGAAATGCACATTCTTCCAAGTCTATTGAAAAAATATAGCAACTATGCAAAAGACTAAAAATTGTGTATAAGATTCACTTGTAGGAATTTAAAGAAACAATCAAGCAGGTGTACAGACATACTAGCCTGAGGATATTCACTGAGGTATTATTAATGTTGAAACATTGGAAATTAAATATTCAGCAGTGGAGGACTAGCTTAAAAACTAAGCCACGTGGAGTGGAGTACTAATGCTTCACTAAGCATTGGTTTTTTTTTGGTCCTGGGTATTGAATGCACAACCTCACACTTGCCAGGCAGATGCTTGTGCTGCTGAGCTATCTTCCTGGCCCCTCTCCAGTAAGCATTTTGATTAAGTGTAATCTCTAAATGCAGTGGAATATAAAATGGAAATAAAACATAAAAATTGAAAAGTATAGATTAAAACAGTCTGCCAACAATAGAAAATACAAAAACTAAAAGCACGGGCCTGCCAGGCAAGCCGGTGCACATCTGCTACCCCAGCACTCAGGAGGCTGAGGCAGGAGGATTGCTGTGAGTTTGAGGCCACCCTGGACTGCACAGTGAAACCCTGTCTCAAAAAAATATATAAATAAATAAACTAAAAAGCACAGGCCCATAAGGGAATTTTCTTAAGGAAACTAGGAAATGCATATTTTAAATATGATCAGTGGGTGGTGAAATCTAAGCGTTAATGCCATAAAAAAAAAAAAAATACAAGAATACTGACTTTAGTCTCTTTCCGTGTTACAAATGCCCCTTGCCGGTTTTACTGTTGTTTCATTTTGTTCTGCAGTCGGGGAGACGGAGCCCAGGGCCTCAAGGGTGACAGGCAACCACTCTGCTATGTCACTAGGCCCCCGCTCCCCCTCCACCTGCTTATTCCATGCTGCTAAAGCGGTGCTCTCTGTAGAAGAGCACCCTTCGGAATTTCCAGCTGATGTTTCCGGTAACAAATCCACCCAAAACTCCTCTGACAACTACAGCTCTTCTCTAGAACATCAAAATGTCCTTCCTGTGGCCCTGAAGCAAGGCCAGCAGATCGCTGTAGCTGCTGGCTTCAAACAGGAGCCTAAAGAGGATTCTCTCTGTGCTCTGGTGGCCATTTCAGAACTTTGGAAATGGAATGGTCAATTCATCAGAAAGAAATAGCAGGTGAGTATGGCGGACATTAGGGGGCCTGCAGGGGAGAGACCCTGGCGCCTCGGGACCTGCACCGTGCGGTTGACTCGGGGTGCCGGGAGAACAAGGAACTCCTCCCCTCTCTGGGGGCGGCTGAGAGTGTGGCCGACTTTTAGCAGCCCAAAGGAGAGAGACCCTGGCGCATCAGGACCTGCACGGTGTGGTTGACTTGGGGTGCCGGGAGAACAAGGAGCTCTTCCCGTCTCTGGGGGGTGACTGTGATCCTGCTGTGTGTGGGCTGAGAATCAGACATCTCATGTCATCCTGTCCCCCATCCCGTTTCTCCCCTCCTGCCTCCCCCCTGCCTAGCAAGTGGGAGCCAGTGAACTACACATCTTGTGAAAAGATTGGCTATGTTATTTAGTATGAGCTCTCCATATGCAAAGATAAGGACAACCATTTGGAAGAAAACAAGAGACAATATGACAGATAGTGAAGATCTCTGGTTGTCTAGCTTTGACATTTATGCTTTCTTATGTCCCATTCTGTTATGTTTTGTTGTGTTTAATTTTACTCCCTTTTAAAATAAAATAAAATAAAATAAATTTTATAAAAATTTAAAAAAATTTTTAAAATGTCCTTCCTTTCAAAGGCTGGTACCCACTATGCAATGCACATTGCACACAGGGTTCATCGGCGAGCGCTGGACACAGGGTGGCCACCACACTCTGGCCACGTAACACTGCTGTGAGCACTGCTTCCGAGTACCTGCTTGAGGGGCTGCTTTGCATCCTTTTGAATCTCTCCCTTGGGGGCTCCACTGTCACATGGGAAAGAGACCTCAGGACAGCATAGGAGCTGACAGGGTGACAGGGAAGTCGTTTAGCATTTATGGCAAACCCCACCCCACCCCAGTTCCCTCTCACCTGCCCCTCGAGGCCTTTCTGTTGTGACACCTGAAAAGCATCTGCCCATCCCGGCCCGCAGCTTGTGGGGACCGTCCAGCCACATCACAAGGACCCCCCTCGGCTCTAGATTGACATCTGATCTTGGCCACTCATCTCACAGATTATTACTTATAACATAAACTGCTGCGCTCCTCCGTGGGACCCTTTCAGAGCACCAGCGGGGGACAGCGTCTAAGGGTCCCCACAGCAGCCCTCAGAACTCACCATGTACACAATGACAGCCAGCTCATACACGATGGACTGGGCTCCCAGCTCCACCGTGCCGAGGACACCTGCTGAGCATCGACAGATGGCACCCTGCTCTGGGCAGGACCCCCCACTTCCCCTCGGGCTCCCCACGCTCCGCACACGTACCGCTCAGGAAGCTCCCGACCTCGTAGGCCCACCACTCGATGCAGAGCATGAGCATGCTGGGGATGGCCAGGCGCAGGAAGGAGGCCCAGTCCTGCAGGCACTCGAGGGACCAGCCTGCGGGCACGACACACACGTCTCCAACGTGCTGCACCAGAGGCTGCACTCGGCCCGGGCAAACCCACAGCCCAGTGCTTACCTCCCCACGTGGCCTCGTGTAGTTTTCTCCCCAAGATGTAGAGAAAGAGGAGAAGAGCCAGGGTGAACTGGGAAATGGTATTGGCCAGCGCTGAACCCCTGGAAAGAAGGACCCCTGTGAGGACAGGCGCCGGTGCCCCAGAGCCTCCCTGCTCTCTGGTTAGGCACAGAGCTGCCCGCCCTCTGCTGTGCGCTCTCCCGCAGGCCCTGCAGCATCTTTTGCCCAGGGCAGCATCCCCACCAATGGTCTCCAGGATGGCACAACTAAAGTGCTCCCCACCAGCTGCAGTGCTCATTCTTCTCCCCCCTGGAAAAGCCACATGCAAGTCATCCCTCCTCCCTGTCCCAAGGGAAAGCTGGACTCACGTCACTCCAAGGTGAAGCTGATAGAGAAATATATAATTGGCAAAGGCATTGACAAGGTTGGCTGCAACTCCGGTCACAATCTGGGGCAGAACGATTCCCTGGAACAAGGAGACACTGCAGGCCACACTCATCGGGACTTGAGTTAGGCTCCAACTCGGCCAGCATCCCAGCAGGAAGGGTCAGCTGGGGATACCTCATCCTGCTGCTCCTACCTTCCCACGCCCTCCTCCTCTTTCTCCTCTCTTTTGAGCATGAAATATGGGGCTCTGGTCACAGAGGGACACAAGCGGGAGAAAGGGCAGCGGGGAAGGAAGCTGAGAGATGGCTCATCTGCAAGAGTGGAAGCACTGGCAGGGACAACATGTCTAAAGAGGACAGTGACGCACGATGGGTGAAAACACAAAGCCATTTCGACCAAAACTGAAAAAACACCTGGCCTGTTTGGAACCTCAGAGACATAGGGGCCGCACAGAGCGCGCAGTCCCAGAGCGCTTACCGTACCCATCTTTTGCACGTTTGGGGGTTCTGCTTGTTTTTGTATTAATGATAGAATCCAGGGCTTCTGCACTGGGTTACAACTCCAACACCTTTTTTGTGTGTTTGTTTTTGAGTTAGGGTCTCACTGAAGTTGCTAAATTGCCCAGGTTGGACTTGAACTTGCAATCGTGCTGCATCAGCCTTCCAGAGTACTGGGATTACAGCCATGCACCACACCTGGCTAGCTTTACAGATTGCAAGGACAGGAGGACTTGAGTCCATGTTAGGACAGGAGTCTGGGCTGACCACTTACATGGACCATTTATTTGTCAGGAGCTCCTGGTTAGCTTTCAGCAAGGGAGTCTGCGTTCAGATTTACATTTCAGGCAGACAGCTTGGTGTAGGATGGACCCAGGGAAAAGCTGGCTCAGGGGACTAGTGAAGATCCTACAGAAATGATACAGAGGACAAATGACAGAAAATGAATTCGGGCAGTGGCACAGCAAAGGAGGAGGAAGAGATGGAACCTAGAGGACCAGAAGACTGACCAGTGTCGGAGAAGGAAAAGATGAAGTCACAGATAAGATGGGCTTACAAAGGACAGGTGACAAGAAGGGAGAGTGGCAGAGGCCACTGAACTGGGAGACAGGAGGCAAGCAGCAGGTTCTGGAGCAAGATGAGCTGGCAGCGTATGTGACATGCACGAGTCTCCCCAAGACAACCGGAAAGGAGGTCTGGAAGTCAGAAAGGCGTGCAGTGCCATGCGCACACAGATACAGACTGGACCCGGGAAGGGGGCAGCTCCTCAGGGAAGGTCCCCGGGAGGCACAGGGCAGCCCCTCCCCTCCGGCATCCTCTCCGTCTCCACCTAAAAGCCAAGGCCTGCCTGGATCTCCTCCCCAACTCCCACTATCTTTCAGGTTGTTAACCTTCTCCACACACCCGGCCACTTCTTTTTGTTCTGCATGTAGGTACTGGCCAGCTGTCTCCCTGAGGAAGCCCCCAAAGCAGAAATTTTGAGTTACAGAGCCACTTCCTCCTGTCCTACAGAGACCACCCCATTATCACAGCTTTTAGTGCTCGGCCAGGGTTATTCTCTTTCATGGACCTCCATCAGCACCCCGTTTCCACAACTCTCACCCTGCCCAGCCCATCAATTTGTCTCCTACAAACTGAAATCTCTAGCAAAGAATATGAGGTCCTGCTCCACCAGAGCCCGGGTCAGTCTGCTAACGCCATCGCCCACTGTGTCCCCAACAGTAGCCAAACACACTCTGCACGGCCCAGCGCTGTGAATGGTCCTGCTGCTCCACTGCCAGGAACGCCCTCCTCCCTGCCTCACCTTGGAAGCCACACATGTCCAGTGTAACCCAGTTCATACCTCCCCGGCCCTCTCAGCTCAAGGTCCTCCACCTCTAGGTGCTTCCCTTGGCCTTGGGATGAGGAATGTGGAGCGTTCACACCCACTGTCTTCACGTAAGCAAACCTGAACCTGAGGTTATCTCGCCACAGTGCTGGATGACGGACAGCCAGGAAGGAGACCCTGCAGGGTGCTTAGGGGTGTCTCTCCTTCCTACTAGGTCCTCAACTAAAACAACACGGCCCAACGATAAACCAAAATGCTAATTTTCTTTTCTTACCTAATACTAGTTCAAGTATATAACATACATGCTAATAAATATGTAAACATTACTGTTTTTGTTAAGATGGCAGTATCTAAATTAAGGTCATTAAGTAGGTAGGAAACTCCTTCGTTGCCTTCCCTGTTACATGTTCTGGAAAGTGTGGCAGGGACCTACGACCTGGTCCTGCATTTACCTGAATTTGTCTAGAAGGAATAGTCCACATCCCACATCATAATCCACACCTATCAGGTGACGTTGGGGACTCTGGCCAGTGCTGTGAGCCACACAGGAAGAGTCCTGACTGGCGTCAAGTGTCACTACAACTTGAGCCTTTGTGTTCCCACTGGAGAAAGCAACATTTCAGACAGCTGAGAGGCCAAGCTGGCCCTCGGGGATCTGAGAGGGTGCGGTGACCTCCAGCTGTCTCTGGAGAGCAGACAGACCTGCATCCTTCCCTCCAGAGAGCCAAGGAACACGGTGGCTCTGATGCTAATAATGCCAACGACAATATTTCTAAGGGAGGACTGGATACGAATTTTCCAGAGCCAAAAGTAACATGTTCGCTCCCTGATACCACCTAACAAACCCTCTGCACATGGAAGTCCTGAGCATACATGGAAGTCCTTGCAAACATTTTTCAGGGACTCTAAGAAGGTGACCTGCCTCCACCCTGGTTTCCCTGACCCCTGTTATTTGCAGGGCCCCCATTCCCACAGACTCCCCCCCAGGAAAAGGACCATCCCCATTACCTGGTTGAGCAGATATTTAACTTGTAATGTGTAAAGAAAGGATGCCTGCAAAAGAGGAAGCGATGAATGTTAACAGTGACCTGGACACACATCGGTGAGCTGGGAGCCACGGCTGGCTTGTGCTATAACCGAGGCCTGGCTGCCCTTTGCTCCTGCTCAGGTACCCAGAGGCGCCACGTGGCTGTGGGGTGGGGCAGGGCGTCTGTGGTCATCTCCTTTACGGATGAATATGATCCAACCCCCCCACCTCCCCCCACCCAACTGGCAAAGGAAATGTAATTTCCTTCAGTGCACCGCAAGGACTTTCCTGGGGATGCTGAGAAAAAACTCAGAGGACCCATCCTTGCAGACCAGGCTACAGTCCTAGTTGGCGGAACAATGAAAGAATGTCACAGTAAAAATATTTAAGCACAAGGCTGGGGTGTAGCTCAGTGGTAGAGCACTTGTTTAGAATATGTGAGGCCCTGGGTTCACTCCTGAGCACCACAAAAACATATAAATAAGAAAAATTTAAATACAAAAATAAAATTAAAGATTTTAGGATAAAGAGGGCAGATAGTTACTGTTATGGGCTGAATTATGTCTCCCAAAGTCACCCACTGAAGCCCTAACTTCCACACACGTGTAGCTATTTGAAAGTCTTTTTTTTTTTAAGTTCTTTAAAGACCTGATGAAGTTAAAATTAAGGAGTCAGAATGAGGCCCTAACCCAATAGAATGGGCGCCCTTTACCTAACTACTTATTATTTTAATTTTTAATTTGATTTATTTATTTGGTGGCACTGGAGATCAAACCCAATCTTTGCATTCAGCTACAGCCACTGCCCTTGATTTTATTTTTTTATTTTGAGACAGGGTCTCACTAAGTTACTAATTTGCCCAGACTGCTTCAGCTCCCAGATGATGGGGATTATAGATCGATTGATTTTTCTTTCATTCATTTGTTCATTCATTCAATCACTTACAGTACTGGGGACTGAGCACAGGTGCTCACATATGCTAGGCAAGTGCTTTACCACTGAACTACACTCTCAGCCTTTTTTATTTTTTCTTTTGAGACAGGGTTTCACCAAGCTGCTCAAAGTAACAAGAGGATGACTAGTTACACGGCAGCAAAAGGGGAGCCATCTGAAGCCAATGGGAGTCCACAGAGGAAAGTAACCACGCCAAAACCTTGACTTTGGATGTACGGCTTCCAGAGCTGTGAAAAACACATTCTGCTGGTTAGGCTCATCAGCCTTCGGTGTTCTGTAATAGAGGCCTCGGGAAACTAATTCAACTATGCTCTCAAACTGGATAAACTCAGCATTGGTAGTTCACTGACCACACACAACTGAGTGTCAAACATTAACACCCACTGATAGCTCTGGGTGATACAGGAAAGTGTGAAGATCAAAATGACCCTCAGAGGTTCTGAACTGGGTGCGGCTTTAACCCTAAAATAAGAGTCTGGACTCTTCTCCCCAGCTGATCTCAAATAGCGCTCCAACAGTGGGAATTTAAGACGGTGTTCTATTGGATTGAATCACCCAGCCTGGTGTTTGAGGGACAGATGTTAGTTTATGGCCTTAATAACCCATGCTTCCCTGAAGAGGCCAATGTCATGGGTGACAGTCAAGTAAAACCGAGCCAGGTGTGGCGCTCAGGTCTACTGCAGCCACAGCAGCAGACCCCAAGGTTTTCACCCACAGACCCCAAGAAGGAAACCTCTGAACACTTCAGAACTTACAGGAAGAGCTGGAATGAAGATCATGACATAGGTATGGGTGAGCCTGCAGAATGAAAAGACGAAAATCACAGCCAATCGTAGAGGCCTCCGTGTCACCAGAAAGAGAGGCAGAATCAAATAACTGATGACCAAAGGTGCCTCTCACATGTCCCACTCTTTCTAAACAAATGGATTTAAACTACCAGAGCAAATGAGAACATTTATACACAGAGCTTGACGTCACCCAGATGACCTTTCTTGTCTTTTGAGAGTCTTTCAAAGCAGGTCAGGTTTTCTCAACATTGCACCGTGACCAGAAAACTCTCTGCTGGGAACGGCCCATGCATCGCAGGATGTCCCCCAGACTTTCTGGTCTCAACCAGTAGCAGTCCCATGACCAGAAATGTTTTCCAATACTGTCAGATGCCTCTGGGTTCAGAGCTGTGGATTTAGGGCAAGAATTTCTTAATTTTAAAAGTCTTAATCCATTAAACAGTGACTCTAGGGCTGAGGATTTAGCTCAGTGGCATAAGTGCCTGCCTGCCAAGCGCAAAATTGTGAGTTCGACCCCCAGTACAAAAAAAATCCCAAAAAACTGGATCTCAAATGTGGCAGCTCATCAGAATCATGTGGGAAGCTTTGAAAGTTACTAATGCCCAGACCTCACCCTAGATCAATTAAAAGAATGGAGGAGGAGGGTTTAAAGTGCCTGGATAATGTTAATACTAACCATGACTATAAATAAACATCACAAAGTACCATGCCACATACAGAGGATGTCCACAAATCTCTTTGTTGCGGTGGTTGTTGTTGTTGTTTTCCTGGGGCTGGGGATCAAACCCAGTGCCTCAGCGTGCTTGGCAAGCATCCTGTCTCTGAGCTATGCCCCCAGGAGTTTGCAAATCCAATTCTACTCAAAACTCTTCACCCTGGAAGTCCTCCAGAGGAGTAGAGTTCTAGATCTCAGGAGCCAGATGCAGGAGCCACTAGGACCCGGGGAAGCGGGGCCAGCCTAGGACGACTTGCTCCCCAGCTTGGTGTGTGACCCCATTCCTGTCCTTCGTAACCCCGGAGACTGGGCCTGGATGCACGGCCGTTTTGCTGGGCCCGCTGAACCCACCACGACAGCCCTGTCTTACCTGGACACGTCGGGGTCCTGCCTGAAGAGCAGCAGGATGTGCTGGGTGTTGAGGAAGAGCGCCCAGCAGGGGAAGCAGCAGAGCAGCAGGACGAGCGCACCCCTCTGCAGGATCACACCCACGTGCTTCAGGTTCTGGCTCCCGTAAGTCTGGGGTGCACTCAGCCAAAAAAACCACCATTAGCCCGGAAACAGTGTCTCTCCACTGTCCCCCACCCCCAAAGTCTGCAGCTATGCCGCTAGGCACCCTAGAGACTTTGCCAAATGCCTTAGGGAAGAGGCCTCCATGGTGAAAGAGATCAGAGGTTTTAGAACATGGGAAGCATTTAAAAAGCACAAAGCCAGAGTCCCACTAAAGATATTCCAGATTGGGACTTAACAGTAAATTTTAAAAACTTTCCCCATGTGACTCCAACATGCAGTCAGAGTTGCATAACCTGTAAACTTGCTAGAAATGTGATTTCCTGGGCAGAAACTTCTAAAGCAGAAACTCTGGGGCCAGAGCCAGTGCTGTGAGGAGACAGCCATACAGACATACAGGAACCACACTGTGCACGGTGCGCTGGGCTTCATGGTTAGTGACCTCTCTGTGGTACCTTCAGGGTAGCCATAGAGGGAAGGTCTACACCACTGGCGCTAGCAACACAGGTGGTGCTCAGCTCAAGGTGGACTGACTTGCAATTTTTTTATTTTAAGATGGTACAAAAGAGATACGAATTCAGTGGAAAGAAGCTGTGCTTTGAATTTTGACTCTGAATCCTGCCTGTGCTAGCAATACGTGGTAGCCTCCCCCAACAGGAAGCTGGGTGGTGACAGCAAACCACAGCTCCCAGTCAGCCACGTGGTCACAAGGGGAACTGCTGACGCTCTAAGGTACTCTACCACTAAGCCAGAATGTTCTGTAAGTTAAGGCATTCAACAAAGTTTTGACTAAAAATATTTTTACCTTACAATGGGTGCAATGGGATGTAACCCCATCCTAAGTGACAAAGTATCAGTGTACAACTCGGGGTGTCTCCCTCCCACTCCGGGCCACCTCACTCCAAGGAGGACATTGAACACTCATTATCACCCAGGGTGGGGGCCCAGCAACTTGTGCTTTGACAAGGCCTCTGGGGGATTTTGACGCAGGCTCGGATTTGAGAACCACAAGACTACAGCAACTAAACATGGGTGATAAGAGGGACTTCTACAAAGTGTCCCATTTGGTTAAAATGTGGCATAAATCCATCATCAGGTCCACAGTAGCTCCCAAGGCTGAAAGAAATCCACACACAGTGCAGAGAAGGCAGGCGAGGAGGGCTGCTGCCGAGGGCTGACCTCCCCTAACGGAGGGGTCCTTCCTTCCACCTGCTCTGGGGAGATGTCCAGGGCCACTGTGAGAATGTGACCGCTTCCACTTACCTGGGAGATGAGGGTGTCACAAGCAGAGGCTAGGCCATGTCCCACAGAAATGCCAGTGACATTGATAATCTAGAGATAAACCAAACAAGCCAGAGAGATTTAGAAAGACAGGAAGACCAGGTCTCCATCCCTGCCCAGCAAGACCGACGGGGTAGAGGGGGCTGGCTCCTCGACCATGTCAGATTTCCAGTCCCCTTATGCAATTTTCTTCTCCTGGATGTGGGACCGGAGCAGGAATCAGAGCCGCACAGATTACAAGTCACATGGCGTGGCCAACAGAGTAACACCCCCAAAGACGTCCCCATTCCGACCCCTAGAACCTGGGAGTTTGGTCAGGCTGCAAAGGAGAATTACTGAAGGCTGCACTCCTGCGGCCCCCTGACTTTAAACCCATGGACACCCCGTGCAGGTTTCACTGAGAGACTTCCAAAGCACTCGGCTGTGTCCGTCTGTGACAGCAGCACGAGGAAACAAACACAGGCCCCTTCCTTCGGCTGACCCGCCAGAGGGTCTCACGCATACCGCAATGGCGAGGGTGACGGCATCCAGCTCCAGCTTGCCCAGGTGGCCGCAGAACACGGAGCTGATGAAACTGATCAGGAATATCATGAGCTGGGCCAGGAACTGCGAAGAGAGACGACAGGGGACATCAGCTCCCGCCACACAGCCCGGGGCAGGCCCAGGGCCCTCCCCAGCCAAGCGCGGCGGAAGGGAAAGAAGTCCCGGGTCTCGGGAAGCCGCTGCCAGCTTCCTTGCGCAAATGTACAATCTCTGAGGGACTCCTTGAAATAGCAAAATGTTTCTGTGCGACTACTGGGTCAGAACCCCCTGTTTTAATTTTTAAAAAATAGTTTAGGGGCTGGGGATATAGCTTAGCAGCACAGTGTCTGCCTGGCAAATGCAGCGTCCTGGGTTCAATTCCCAGCACACACACACGCACACACACTCACACTATATATATATATTTTTAATTGGCATGCAATAATTTACATGCTTGTATACAGTGTGATGTTTCCACATAACGTACCCTGTGTGATAATAAGACCACGGTAAGTGACACATCCATCATCGCAACAGGTGTCACTTCTTTGCATTGGGAACATTCAAAATCCTCTTTATTGGCTACTTTGAAACATGCAATTAATTGTTATCAACTGTAGTTACCCTGCTGTGTGACAGTATATTAGAAGTTAACTCCGGCGGGCTGAGGCTGGATGATCTTGAATTCAATCCCAGCCTTGGCAATTTAACAAGTTCGTGAGACCCTGTCTCAAAATTTAAAATTAAAACAAAAAAGGCTGGAATGTAGCTCAGTGTGAAAGCCCTGAATCCAATCCCTTGTACCACAAAAGTTATTCCTTCCTTCAGTTGCACCCCCAGGCCCATTAACTACCTTCTCTCCATCCCCCTGAATCATGAGCTTGGAGAATTTCCCAGTCTTTTGGGTGTGTTTTTCACTTGAACTTCTTACACCAAAGATCACATTGTTTCTCCTGAAGTTTCCAGAGGCTGCCTTCCTGCTTAACGCCTTGTGTTAGAGTCCCAGTGAAGATTCTCCTGGAGAGAAGATGGACTTTGACATCAAGACCTCACTCCAGCCACCAAGACATTCCACAGCAGGAGGGCTGGGTGGGAAGCCGTCTTCCACTGGGAGGCCAGGAAAATCCAGGTCCCCTGGGGAGACACTACCCATCTGTTCAGCATAGCTAGGTCTCTAATTCTACATAGACTCAGATACGATACGAGGGCAAACTCAGCTTCCGGAGTACTGAGCCGTCCATTCAGTGACTGCTGTGAATCATTGTATGATCGGACACTCAGCTTGTTTCTGGTGATTAATTTAAAGCCATCTTCTGCTCCCCCACCTGCTATACCCAGGCAGTCCAATATCTTGCTCCAGTGGGAAAGAGGGACTGTTGGCCCAAGAGGGGGTTCATCTGACCCCCACTGCCTAGGAAGAGAGATGATTACCTAAGGATTTGTCATGTCTGCCCCTCGGGGCCTCTTTTAAAAACTGATGTGCCAGGATGGTGACCTTGCTGCGTTCGGTGTCAATGCTGCCTCTCACACCTTCAAGGGACATGGGCTCCTCTGTGCTGAGCTCCAGCGGGCCACCTTCTTGGGCTCCACTGGTGTAGCTCCTTGTCCTGGCCTCCATCTGACCCATGCATAGCCCGTCTGCCTGTGCTGCAGCCGCCCCAAAATTGCCACCACACGAGCTGATTAGGTTTTGATTAGGCCCCCAAACCATGAGAGAAAAACCGCTTTCTTTCCTTCCTCAGAATTCGCATTTGAGAGAGATTGTGTACAAAGCTGTTGACGGGCCCAGTCCTTCAACAAATGAATTGGGAGGGCACAGTGGTGGATGCCTATAATCCCAGTCCTTAGGAGGCAGAGGTAGGAGGATCCCAAGTTTGAGGCCAGCCCGGGATAAATAGTAAGGGCCTGTCTCAAAAGAAAACAAGGAAAGACCAAAACCAAATGGCCTGTTTCTAATTGTGTGTGTGTGTGTGTGTGTGTCTGTCTGTCTGTCTGTGTGTCTGTGTCTGTGTCTGTCTGTATGTGTCTGTGTGTGTGTGTGCATCTGTGTGACTCACATGCAGAAATAGGAGACAGATCTTTCCTGCATCAGTCCCCGACTGCAGACCCAGGTACCTCTCTCCTTACTGCAGAAACCAAGCGTGAACCTATTTTCCGACAGAGCCTCCTGCTAGTGAACAGAAGAAATGTTTATTTAGGTAAACCTACATAAAATGAGCAGGGAGTGGAAATGAAAGGGGAGAGATATGAATTTTAAAAGTTCAGGCTTGAGAGTATACATCAGTGGTAGAGTTCTTTCCTAGCATGTACAAGGCCCTGGGTTTGATCCCCAGCCTTACAAACAAACAAATAAAAATTATTTTTTTAAGAAAAGTTGACATGTTCAGCCTGATTTTGCAGAATCCAAAGCCAGAGGCACTGGACATCATCAGGGTATACCAGGACACAGTGCCATAATGGAGGTGGTGTCACTTCTCTTACAGATAGTCTGTGGTGCCTTCACTGCCACTTGCTGTCTCTTCACAGTTCTGTCTCCCTGCAGGCCACATGTTTTTCAGAACTTCGGGTGAAAACATGCTCGGTCTCCCCTACCATCTCCACCTTTGAAGTGCAGCCCAGATTCTGCTTTCATAAATCCTACTGTTATGAACACCTCTCTCGCTTGAGTGGAAATGGGGCATTTTATCAGGGTAAGCATCCGGTCCAAGGGTGGGAACAGAGGTCCTTTGTACAAAAGGCCAGGAAGTCAAATTGAGTTCAGCTAATTCCTGTGAGAGGCACCCTTCGTGTCAATGACAGCTACGACAGCTTCTTGGTGAGGGCGGCCACTGCTTTCCTTGGGTTATAGCAATGAAGAGCTATCCACCGCCTGCCTGTTATGGTTCACACCTAGATTCCCCTCAAAGCCTCATGCGCTCAAAGGCAGGGTGTCTAAAAGGTGACTAGTTCCGGGGACAGGCCAGCTGACTTTCTGTTAGAAGGTGGGATCGGGTCTGAAGATGCAGGTCACCTGGGACAGGGCTCAGCAGGGTGCATCTCCCTTCCCGGCTCCTCCCTTGACTCCATTCCTGGCGCCCATGAGTTGAGCAGCTTTCCTCTGTCAGATGCTTCCACCACCCCTTTCTTCCTTGGGGTCAGCCAACTACAGAGCAAAAACATGAGCCAAAGCAAACCTCTCCTCCTTTAAACTGCAGGAGTCAGGTATTATCTGTCATCTATGAGGAATGTCCCTAAGACCCTCCCGGAGTTGGGCAGCCAAAGGCAGCCAGCCTCGCCCAAGCCTCCATCCCAGGAGGACAGGCTTCCAGAGGTGAAATGTACTGATTCTGCACGGATCCTGTTTCCAGTCTTTGGATGAACTCCTGGTCACAGATCGCCGTCTGTGCACACAAGGGCCACCTGGGGGGATTGTTTGGAAGGACTGTGCCCTGTTCTATCTCAAGAGACAGATTTAAAAGGATAAAGGACAGATAGAAAGGGACAAGGGGACGGATCTGTTGCAATAGGGGCGGGGTGCAAGGGAACAAGGGCAAGGGGTGAGGAAGAGAAGAAGGGGAAATAAGAATACAGATGTGCCGGGTACACGAACCCAACGACCACAATTAATGTAAGCACTATGCCATAGCATGAGCTAAGACAAATCATACAAACAAGTGTGAAAAAGAGGATCCAGGAACCGGAAGAGGAGGGGGAAATGGGAGGGAAGGGTAAGGGGATGAGAAAAAGAAACGAGCTATAATATGTACATGTAACCACGTCCCAAGATGACTGTAAACTGCATGAATGGCAAAAACGTATTAATAAAATGTAAAAATTGTTTTTTAAAAATCTAGCTTGAAAAAACGAGACAGAGGTAACGGGTCTGTGAGCCAAGGAAGCTGCGCTGCCATGTGCTCGCCATCCCGACCCCCAGCAGAGATTCAGGCGGTCAAGCGCCCTGCTCCGAGAATGCTCCGGGCTCGGCCTCTCTGCTACCGGGAGGGGCGCTGCTGTGCCGGGGAACTCACCGACCGGACGTAAGAAACGGAAAGAAGTTGAGCACAGACCAGGAAAGTCGTAATTTAAAATCTGTACGTTTAAGAAGACTGCAACTTCAGGACACAAGGTGACGCAGAGTTAGCCCTATCTGTGCTCTCTGGACTGTGTATGCTTCTTTTCTTTCAGGCCCATCACATGCAAAATTCCTTAAAGATGCTTTAAGTCAAGGGCAGGGGATATGGCTCAGAAGCACAGTGCCTGCCTGGCAAGCATGAGGTCCTGGGTTCGATTCCCGGCACCAAAAAAAAGATTCTTTAAGTCCATAAATTAGCTCAGTTGACAAAGTAAGAGGCAGATCTAACCTTAAAAAATAGACTGGGTCCCTGCCTCTGTCCTGTAAAATGTGAAACGAGCCATTATCTAACTACCTGTGGATGGGCCATTTTTCTCCTGTGAACCAAACCCAAACTTTCTACAGATTCCCAGGTTCTAGCATCAAAAACACAAAGATGTCCAGCTCCAGACGATGGTGCACGTCCCTCTGGAAGACGCGCACTCCGCTTCTCTGAATGTGCACTTTTGAAACGCTGCCTGCTAAATCCCTTTATGCCTTTTTACGGATGCAGTGTGGAAACTGTTTTTCTGTCAGGGAAGTCAGCAAGCCCGTAACCTGTCCCAGGGTGAGGCGAGTCAAGGCTTCCCTTCTCTGCTTTGAGGACCTCCTGGACACTTCTTGGCGATCTCACCACTTCCGGGTAAAGGTTTGTTTTCCATAGTTTTCAAAGGCAACTGTTGAACAGCAGTGACCTGAACAGCGGGACAGCGTGTGCCCTGCAGTCCAGCCCCAGCGCAACCCCAAACTGCCAGCCTGATCCTCCTTCTGTCCCTTCTTCATTTATTTATTTATTTGTTTATTTATAGACACGGGCTTGCTACGTAGCTCAGGCTGGCCTCAAACGCACAACAATCCTCCTGCCTCGGCCTCCGAGTGCTGGGATTACAGCCTATGCCCTCACACCCAGCTGCCCCTTCTTCTTATCCAGGATCTTTCTCATTTTTTTATCCAGGCAGCAGCGTACAACCTGGTAGCAAGATGAACACTCTTACAGCGGTCACTTGTGACAGTTGTGCTCCAGGCCAGCTGCCTACCCAGCTGCCCATGCAAGAGTGTGAAAAGGGCATCTGACCCCATCCCACGGGGACTCGAAAGCCCATTCTTAGCAGTAAAAGGTCAGCATGGGAAGGCACCTGAGCAGTCAGCTGGGACAGCTTCCTCTGCACACAAGGAAGCTCCTGCCCAGTGTCCCCTGACTTGACTCAGTCACTCAGGACAACTTCCTGGGCAGCACGGAGTGTGCCCCAAGCATCAGGAGTGTGAGTGTGAGTTAACCCGGCACCATCACCCCATTCCTACCCATGGAACCTACAGAGGGGCAGACGTTGAGGTTGCAACAAGTACACATGTGTGCTGAGCTGCCAGGACACAGAGGGCGAGGCGGAGAAGGTCCAGGAGGCAGCGAAGTGAGCCCGAACCCTGACTGATGGATTCTCAGGTGGAGGGGCAGATGGGGCCGAGGTGGGCTGACCACAGGCAGGAGACTGGCCAGCAGCGGGCCAATGGGAGGCAGTGTCACAGGACAAGCTTAGTGAGGGCCAAACCTCTGAGGACTTTAAGGTCAGGGTTCTGAGCAGGGACGTGACAATGCAGGTGAACATTCAAAATGGACTTTCAGTGGTTTCATGGGGTACATTTTGGGCAGCATGAGCTGAGGAGGGGAGACTGGAGGCTGCTGGGAGGGACTGGAGTGGAGATGTGAAGACGGGGCCCCTCTGAGAGACTTTCAGGATGATAAAACCAGAGGCTTTGGTGAGAATGGGGAGCAAGGAGGCTTGATGGGAGGGAAAGAAGGTCCCAGACCTCTCTCGCCAGTAGCCACCACCTCTGAGACTTCCTCTTATTCGTTCGCTCACTCTTTGACCTGTCTGGAAGAGAAACCACCTTTTCCTTCTACATTTTCTCTTTTCCTCTCCTTCAGCCCAGATTCTCTCCTGTCCCCGGTAACCTTCCCCATCACTAGTCCCTGCTAAAGATCTCCCCTGGCCTGAGACAATTCAAACTGTCAGCCTCTCCCTCCCTCTCTCTTTCTCTCTCTCTCTCTCTCTCTCTCTCTCTCTCTCTCTCTCTCTCTGCGTGTGTGTATGTGCGTTCACACTCTGACTCCCATCACTGGATGCCACCCCCAGCCTCCCCTGATTTTTGGCACTGTATCTCTGGGAGGTTCTGGACCTCTTTCCCAAGAGTACTGGCCTAGGCAGTCATGCCTTTCTTACATTAGCCCACCCCCAAGAGGAATCTATCTTAGAGGTTCTTCTTCAGGGCTCTGACAATTCAGCCTGGTAGGAGATGCTAAGGAGAAAGAGAAAGCGAGGCGCAAAGGCCTGAGGCAAGGTATTGGCACACTGCCCCTTTCCTTCCCTCCAAGTATCTCCTTTCCTAAGGTCTTATGCAAGATAAAACGAAGAGAATGTTTTGAGATGTAAAGCTGCTCAGCCTACAGTATTTCCTTTACAGTTTGGATTATTCTGCTCCACAAGACCTCGTTTAAACTGTACACAGTCTATAATCCCAGTACTCAGAAGGCTGAGGCAGGAGGGTGGGATATTTAAGGCCAGTCTGGACTACATAGTGAGACTGCGTCTCAAAAGAACAAAAAGAGAGGATGGGGTTTCCTTTAAGGATTACTGGGAAAGTATGTTGGTAAATCCTAAAGCCTGTAAGGGTTGGAGACAACATGATAACTTGGGAAGTCCAGAAAGAAAATAATGAATGAGGAAAACAAAGATGTGTAGCGAGGAAGGCCAAACTAGCCATCCTGTTCTACGGTGGAGCCATAAAGAAGGACACTGAGCAGAGGAAAACAGTCTCCTCCCAGCTCCTCCCTTCTCTGGGGGGCAGCTGTGAGTGTGGCAGACTTTTGGCTGCCCGAAGGAGAGAGACCCTGGTGCATTGGGACCTGCACCGTGTGGTTGATCAGGGTGCCGGGAGAACAAGGAGCTCCTCCCCTCTGGGAGGCGGCTGTGAGGCTGCCGGTGGCACACCGGCTGAGAATCAGACATCTCATGTCATCCTGTCCCCCGTCCCCGTGTCCCCCTTCCCCCTCCCCCCTGCCTAGCAAGTGGGAGCCAGTGAGCTACACATCCTGTGAAAAGAGTGGCTATGGTATTTAGTATGAGCTCTCCATATGCAAAGATATGGACAACCATTTGGAAGAAAACAAGAGACAATACCACAGATAGTAAAGATGTCTGGTTGTCTAGCTTTGAAATTTATGCTTTCTTATGTCCCGTTCTGTTCTGTTTTGTTGTGTTTAATTTTACCCCCTTGAAATAAAATTTAAATAAATAAATAAATAAATAAACAAAAGCCAAAACACAGTCCCCTCCCACCCTGTGTCCTGCAGGAAGTAGGAAATTCACAGGAGATGGGGATACAGATCAAGTGAGGCTCCAATATATAATTTATAAGAGATTAAGCCAGCACCTGAAGTCTCCAATCACATGTTTGCGAAGCATTCACAGGAACATGCCCACCAAGGACTGGAGGGAAATTGCCAAATTATTGCCTGGTAGTGAGATTCAGAGATTTCTATTCTTTTGTTAGTCCTGGTTTTCTTTTCTCTTTTCTCTCCCCCCCCATAATGAATATGTATTGCATTTGTAATAAGCACAACCATACACATGTAAACACACATGTGCACACACAACCAGAAAGGGCACACCCCTCTCCCTGTCAGTCCTGGGTCTTCCCCAGGAAGGCCCCCTCGTCCAGGGACCGGTCACTGGGAGACGCCGTGTCATAGTTTATGTCGGTGGCCCCCAGGCCTCATGTATTTGCATTGTGCATTTGTGACTGGTTCATTGTCTAGTGCTTGGATTGGGGGTGTGAGTGCTACACCCTCCTAGGGGTGGAGCCAGGATGTGATGTAATGGCAGGAAGAAGGTGTGTCTCTCTCCTGCCGAACAGCTGCCATGAACTGCGGCCCCGCCATGCCACCCTGCCTTGGAGCCAACTGACTATGGACTGAAACCTCCAAAAACTGTGAGAAATAAACCTTTCCTTTCCCAACTTTGGGCATCTGGTATTTTGTCTCAGCGATGAGTAAAAAGTTAGTAAGACACGCCAGGTTTCGGAAAGCTCTCCCGTTCTTGTTGCTCTTGTTGTTTGGTATCAGTAAGGCAACACTGGCTTCGTAAAACCCTTTCCAAAGCACAGACTATCAGCATCACTTTCTGCATGGATAAGCAGAGACTGGAAGCGCCACAGAGCTGTTTCCTGACCTGCCGTGGGAAGAGCACAGCTGCTCCTTCGGAGCCCTCCTTCACTTCCCCCGCCCTCT
>PVJX010021614.1:17089-31756 GCA_004027295.1 Dolichotis patagonum | reverse complement strand
GAATAGTCTTTGTAATTCCTCTGGTTTGATTCCTGCTTCTTCATTCACATACTTTATTCTTAAGTTATAGATCCTCTTGTCATCTTCCAGTCTTTGTATCTTTACTGCCTGCTCCCTTGTTATTTTTAAGAGATCTTCCCTTTCATGACCCCACGTTGCAATCCTGTGTTCAATTTTTGATAGTCTATCTTTGGTTTCTCTCAAGCAGTTTTGCCAGCTTTCTATCGAGTCTTTAGTTTCCTGATAATCTCTTTGAATCTGTTTCATAAATTCTAGGTTTTTTCTGAATTCCTCATTAAATTTTTCTTTCCATTTGTGTTCCTCCATTCTTCTGTCTGTGTCTTCTTGAGAGGTGCCCAGTCCTTTTATTAATCTACTTATCTCTTGTTTAATTTGAATTAATATTTCAGTTTTGGTCCCACTTACGAGGTCTTGAAGGTATCTCTTTATGTCTGCTAATGCTGTGTTTGATGTTGCATTTTTGTTGCCCTCAGTCTCTTTTGTATTTGCCTCTCCTGGATCGATATTCTCAGGGTTGGGGGCTGGGAGTGTTTTCTTATTTCTCCCTTTAGTCATGTTTTTGGTTCCTTCCATACAAGTGTACAGTGTAATTCCCAGACCCTTTTCTTGTTGTTTAAGGCTCCTCTAGAGGGCACAGGCTAGGAGCTTTAGCCCGCTTCAATAGGTTATCAGAGATTAGAGTTCACCCACGGGCAGTATACGCTACCTCTTCCCTTCTGGGCCAGTCAACCTTTGCAGGCCTTCACTGCATCAGTGTGCACTGATCTCAGGGAAGTAACTGGGTCCCCGCCAGGGGCGTGGCCTAGTTCAAGCAGGTTCCACCAATCCGCTCAGAGAGGGGAGTAACCAGCTGAAGCCACTTCCTTATGGAGTTAGGGCTGCCCTGCCCAAATCCAACATGTCGTTCAGTCGGTTTCCCCTTTCCCGTGGTAGGTAGGGTCTTATTCCCATCACTCACCGTGTCCCCGAGAACTGCTGGACTGCCCGACCTCCGATTTCAGCGAGGTTGCGGTGGGAATCCACGGTGCCTCTGGGTGGGTCATGTGCAGAGCCATCCTGGTGAGCTGCACGCAGGGCTGTTCAGCTCCGCGCTCTGGCAGCTCAAGCCAGTTGCTTCAGCGCGGATCGCTTGTTCAGGTCGGGCGGGGTTCAGGCGGCTCAAGGAGGGTGCTGTGCTCGCTGATCTTATCTTCACTAATAGTAGCCCCAGGACCTCATAATCGAGCGGGTTTTCCCACTTTAGTTACTGTCTGGGTTGTGAGAGTCTATCTCTCTCTGTTTGGGTCTCTCCAGGGTGTTTTATTCTGGCATTTGAGCTGTCTCTCTCAGAGAGGGTCTCTCTCCTGCTACCTACCAGTCTGCCATCTTGTGCCTTCCCCTCTTTGTATGTTCTTTTGAGAGAGAGAGGAAAGAGAGGAAGGGAGGGAGAGGAAAAGAGAAGTCTAGTCTATTTGTTTATTTGGATTTGTTTTTTGACAAAGGGTCTCACTATGTAGTTTGGGCTGGCCTCAAATTCACTACATAGCCCAGACTGTCCTCAAACTCTAGGTGATCTTTCTGCCTCAACCTCCCAGGCTCTGGGATTTACAGGCATATGCCACCACACTCAGCTAGTCTCTTCACTAATCCTGTCGTGGGCTCTACCCTCATACCTCATCTAACCCTGGCTACTTCTGGAAGTCTAGCTCTCTCCTAACACTGCTCCACTGAGAGTTAAAGCTTCCACGTCAAATTATGGGTAGATATGTTCAGTCTATAATAACTCCCATAGCATATGATTCTTTTTATAGATTCATAAAGTATATAACAAAAACTTTTTAGAAATTGTTATTTTTGTCTAATCCAGTGTTTCACTAATTTATCTGACTGTGGAGTTTCAATTTATCTGACTGTGGAGTTCACTGTGGATATACTGAATAGCACACTTTAGGATTAGTAGAGTATTCAGAAAAATCTGAGACTGAGGTTTGAAAGTATGGTTAACTATAGGCTTTCTTAAAAAAAAAAAAACCAGACTCTCCTGGGACATCAGATAAGAAGATTAAGGTCTAACTGGCCTCCTCTGTGAGCACTAGAGAGCAAGGTGGTATGAGTACGTGCTGACACCCTGCCAGGAAAATTAATATAGCTGAGATTCTGTTGTTTACTCAGATATGTACAGTGGATGGTGGGAGGTAGATGAATCCTGTTTTACTCTGATTGCTTGTGCCGGGCATCTGAGTGAATAAAGCCAAGGTGTGCCAGTCACTTGGGGCTCTTATAAAAACTAGAGAGAAGCTCTGTCCTCCCCATTTTAACCCATTCTGTGTCTCTTTGTGTTTCTTCTTTGAGGTACCAGCTCATAGGTCGGCCCCCAGAGACACTGAGCACACAGGCACTGTAACTGAGTCCTCGGAGCATTATTACAAATCCCAGTTCACTTCAGCTACTAAAACCACTACTGCAGCCTGGACTCTGAACAGTCCCCAGAGGCTCCACATTGGAGGGTGGATCCTCAGGAGGCGCTGTGGGAGGTGCAGAGACCTTTGGGAGGTGGGGCTCAAGGAAGACCAAAGTCTCTGTGTGCCACCTTCCAGGGGACAGTGGAACTCCAGCCCCTTCCTCTGTTTTGCTTCCTGACCACAAAGCAAGTGGTTTAGTGTTTGGCATTGTCTCCTTTATCACCATCTTCCGTGCTCAGAACCTCTAGAATATGACCCAAAACAAACCTTTCCTCTTTAAAATCTGACTACCTCAACTATTTTTGATAGTGACAGAAAGCCTACATGCACACTTTTTCTCCACACACTGTCCAAACCCCCTTTACCTCGTATTATATTTTAGCTGTGAGCTTAGTCTGCTTTCTACTGCTTGGAGGATAAGGTAATAACTGAACACAACTGCACTACCTGTCCTTTCCATGCTCGTGTGCACAATGAACAACCACAAAGGCATTTACTGTGTAGAGAGGAGCCTGCATGCATCGTGGCTCATGCTGAAGATTCAGAGATCTGTGATCTGAGTAGGCTGTACAATTCAGTTTAACAGCCAGGCATTTGCCTCCTGAGCCCAGGAACAAAGGTGTAAGAGGAACCAGACAGAGAAACACCAAGACAAGAGAGGGAAGGACTACTCTCCTAGTGCTCAAAAACCATAATTGAAAAATTCATCTTTAGAATATGTCAGACTAGTAAATGCTATAATAGACACACAGGCACATACATCCCAAGGGTACACAGACAGGGGAGAGGGGGGTTTTGAATGAGTAACACTGGAAAGGCTAAGTAGGTAAAAGAAAACCAACCCCCCCCAGCAAATATGCATAAACAGATTGGAAAAGTCTACCAGCCATGCAGAGAATGTGTGCAAAGCACAGAATAGGCATGGAAGCTGTGGAAGTTTATGGTTGGAGAGGCAGAGAGGGCTCTTAATGACAGACTGAGATAGCTAGGCCTCATCCAAAAGGAAAGAAAAGATTTTGAACTGAAGAGATAAAGTCAGATCTGTTTTTAAAAAATAACCCTGGAGAGAGGTTGAAAGCATAAACAATCATAGGCACTGTTGTAGTCAGGGTTTACAAGGGAAAAGATTTAATACAGGACACATAATTTATATCTTATAATATTCACAGAGTCAGATTCAAGAGTGGGAAAGATCTGTCCACAATAGAGACCTAAAGAATCCAGCTGAGGGCCTGGATCCCACAGCAATGTCTTTCATGAGTCCAGTTGAAGGCCTAGAACCCACGTCAATGTCTCATGCAAGTCTGTATCAAGGATCTGTACTGGGATGGCCCAAGGTCAGTGATGGATGCTAAAAAGTCTGCTCCAGCAGGATGAAGGATCTGTGCCAGCAGGCTGAGGGATCTGTACTGGGAAGAAGCCAGGAAGCAACATTCAAGGTAAGGACCAGAGCTTCCCCCAAAGAAAACCACAGCCATTCTCAGCTACAGTGAGCAGCCAAGCTCCTCCAAGCTGAGTTTATATCTGGAAAATGAGCGTGACAAACTTCTCCAGAAGAATCAACAGCACACCATCGTCCCCTCCAGTTCTCCTTTTATGCTGTGGCAACAATCCTCAAGTCGGCCTTCCACACCCAGACCAGCACTGACTTAGTTCAGTTGAGTGTTACAGGTTGCCCATTAGTTGATCCACCACAACCAACATTTCCTCAGATTTATTTTTTCCCAGTGTGGAAACAGACCAAGAAAGGTCAAGCCATTTGACCTACACCCATAACAGTAAGGTTCTAATACAGGAGATAAGAGGCAGCATAGCTGACTGGGGAAATGAGCAGGACCTGTCAATCACAAGATCCCAGGACAAGTCCAGACCCCATATGTAGAACTTCTCCGGAGCTCCCAGGAGGGATGGATGGCATAAAAGGAGACTACATGCCACGGGGGCCGCTGTTGCGTCTTCCCAGGATACACACACTGCATTTTGCAGATGCAATGTACACTTTCATTTTTGCTTTAGCTTCTTTTTCCCTTTGTTCAGCCTGGTGCCAACACTTAGGTTCCTTTGTGGGATTTCAAAAAAAATTATGGATATGATCAAAGTACATCAGAGGTTTGTATGGAAACATCACAATGAAGCCCCTTAGTTTATACAATCAACATGTGCTAATGATTAAGACAATAGTTGATTGTTTTAATAATTATTAAGATTATAATTAATAATAAATGTTATTATTAAGTAAAATTATAATTAAAATTTCCACGTTTGTTTTCTTTTTGTGGTGTTGGGAATCTAACCCAGGGTCTTATTCATGCTAGGCAGTGTTGGGAATCTAACCCAGGGTCTTATTCATGCTAGGCAGATGCTCTATGGCCAAGTTACATGTCCAGCCTCCTTTATGTGATTATTGTAATTTTGGACACACTGCTTTGTTCATGCATCAAAGTGTCTATTTGCTGCTAATGAGGCAATAAACATTAGTTTATAACTCTGACACTATAAGGATTTATTTTAGAGTAAGAGCAGCTTCCTGGAAATATGATTACCTTTTCTTAGATATTTCAGTCCCCACAGGAAGCAAGACATAAAGATGAAATTTCTCCATGACATATTTTCTTTTATTTTAAAGAGGATAAAACAATAAAACCAATCAAAACAAACCAGTGTAAGAGATACAGGCCTAAAAGCATTATGAAATCAACAATAGTTACCATAATGCATTTTGATGTCTTCAAAATAGCTTCAGATAACTTTATACATAATAAAAATCAAACAGAACAGAATAGAAAAAGTAAAAACAAGACAATGAATGTAATAAAGGACTTCGAAACAAGCCAATAGCAAATCCAAAACTGCTACCATAATATATCTTGCTATCTTTGAAATAGCTGCTCCTGCCATCAGATTTGACATGAACAAAAGAGAATAAAACCCAACCCAACAAAATGGAAATGATATAGGACTTTCAAAAGAAGGAATCCACAGGGAATCAACAATGGCTGCAGTCCTCAGAAGGAGACCCCCACTAGATGTCACATTGTATACTACTATCCTCTGAGCCTATGATCAAACCACTGGCCCTAGACCTGCAATGTTAGTGAAACACCAAAGCACCATAAGTATCCAACTTCACTTCACCTCCATAGCTATCATTGCACCTGTGTTTCTCTGGATAAACCAGTTGCTTTTAGCAGGGCAGGGGTCGAGGGTGGTGGTATTTGGTACTTCTTGTTTGCCAGCCTGCGCGCTAGAAGGGGCCGGGGTCTGGCTATTCCAATTTAGCGGGGGTCCACTCATGGTGCTGGTTCCGACTGGGTTTGCTCACTGATGTGTGTCCTTTGTTCTCTCTATCCCCAGTCCACAAAGGGCCTCTGTGACATATTTTTAATAACCCAATCCTCCTGGTTTCTTTTTTGCAGCCTTGGATATATATTTGTTTCATATGTCCTAAATTCTAAAACCCTCCGCAACCTCATCCCCTCAGTCACTTTTCAGTCCCCTCTCTGCTTGGCCAAGCTCCTCAGAGTTTCCCCAGGGCTGCTGCTGCCCTTTGCTCACCATGGTCTCCCAGTCACAGCTCAGTGGAAATTTTTCTCAGTTCTCTGACATTTGAATATCCCAGATGAATTTCAAAGATTAACTATTTTCCTCCATACTTTGCTTAATGTTGTGTGTGCACTAACTCAGCAGTGATAGTCTTATTTACTTGCCTGAGCATGAGTGTATCAAGTTGAGTCATTGCTGTGTTTTAGATACATGGCCCCCAAAGGTCTTTGTGTTATTGGAAAGTGCTGGCGCCTTTAAGAGGTGTGGCCTGTGAGCAGTTTCTTTCCCTTTCACTAAATCTATTGTAACTTTTGGATCTTACTTTCAGTTCCCTATACCACTGAGAGAATACGGTGTCTACACATGTGAGTCTGATTCATTTCACTTATGAGTGTGATCTCTAGTTGCTCAAAGGGAAATCATATGGTTTCATCAATTTTAAATACCTGTATCTGGTAACTTGAGCAACTATTTTGAAGATAACAATATGCAATATAACAACCATTGTTAAATTCCTATCATCTTGCTTTGAAATCCTGTATCATTATTGTTCTTCCTTTTTTGTGTATGTTTCTTTGTTTTGTTATTGTTGGTGTTGTTGCTGTTTGGCTTTTTTTCCCCCTTTCTTTCTTTGTGTGATTGATTTTGATTTTTCTGTGCTTTTTTCTCTTAAAATTTTTTAAAAAATGGCCCTGAAGCAAGGCCAGCAGATCACTGTAGCTGCTGGTTTCAAACAGGAGCCTAAAGAGAATTCTTTCTGTGGTCTGTTGGCCATTTCAGAACTTTGGAAATAGAATGGTCAATTCATCGGAAAGAAATAGCAGGTGAGTATGGCGGACTTTAGGGGGCCTGCTGGGGAGAGACCCTGGCGCCTCAGGACCTGCATGGTGCAGTTGACTAGGGGTTCCGGGAGAACAAGGAACTCCCCCCTTCTCTGGGGGCAGCTGAGAGTGTGGCAGACTTTCGGCGGCCTGAAGGAGAGAGACCCTGGCACATCGGGACCTGCACCATGCAGTTGACTTGGGGTGCCAGGAGAACAAGGAACTCTTCCCATCTCTGGGGGGCACCTGTGATCCTGCCTGCGTGTGGGCTGAGAATCAGACATCTCATGTCATCCTGTCCCCCATCCCATGTCCCCCCTCCCACTCCCCTCCTGCCTAGCAAGTGGGAGCCAGTGAACTACACATCTTGTGAAAAGATTGGCTATGTTATTTAGTATGAGCTCCCCATATGCAAAGATAAGGACAACCATTTGGAAGAAAATAAGACACAATATGACAGATAGTGAAGATCTCTGGTTGTCTAGCTTTGAAATTTATGCTTTCTTATATCCCATTCTTTTCTGTTTTGTTATGTTTAATTTTACTCCCTTTTAAAATAAAATAAAAAATAAAAATAAAAAAAATTTTTTAAAAAGTTGTGACCTAAACCAGGTTTGGCAGTGCGCACCTGTAATCCCTGCATTCCAGCAGGCAGAGGCAGCAGGATCGCAAATTCAAACCCAGCCTGGGCAACTTACTAAGCAAGACCTTGTCTCAAAAAAAATAACAATAACAGTAGTAATAATTTTTAAAGGACATGGTAATGTGGCCCAGTGCAAAGGCCCTGGGTTCAATAACTGGTACCATTTTTTAAAAGGGAGGTTTTAGATCTCTGGGGACCAACCCTCAAAGTGGACTGTTGGAACCCTGTTGTCTGACCCTCTGTCTATCTCTCCTCCTGCTACCATATGCTGCCACAGGCCTAGAGTAATGGCCAGTCATGGACTGACACCACCAAACCCATGAGCCAAAATAAAGCTTATCTCTTTAGAAGGGAATCAGCTCAGGCGTTGGTGACGCAGATGAAAATCTGACACATGCGCTGTCGTCCTCCAAAGCTATTCACTGCCCAGAATTCGCCGCAGACACCTTCCCAGACCTCTTTTCCTGCGCTGACCCACCAGCCGGCTCAGCTGTCCTGGGTTCCGGTCTCGGGGAAGTCCCTAAGCCGCCCTCACCTGCTCCCCACGCCCGCACAGCTGTGAAAGTGGCCTCCCCGTGAGCAAACACTCTATGTCACTGCCTTGTTTAAAACCCCTTCAGTGCGCCCTGTGCTTCTAGAATGTCGCAACACAGAGGCAGGCCCTGCCTAGCGCTGCTTCTGCTCGGCTCTGCCCTCCCAGCAGACGTTGCGCTTTAGCACCACCAGTATGGGAGCAGGTCTTCGTTCCATTTGTTCCTTTCCAGGCTGTAGGGCTCTCCCGGAGAATGGGGCAGGACTCCTGGGCGCACCAGCAGATTTCCTCCCTGTCCGGGAGCTGCAGACCCTTCCTGTCCCTCCTCTATTTGCCCAGGCTGCTTCTGAATTACGCTACAGGAAGCTTGCCTGAGACCCTTCAGGGCTGAGAGGCCCAGTGTTGTTAGGGCCACCTTTTTCTAAGCATAAACTTGTCTCCATCATAAGGTAAACGACAGGGTTCACTATTACACTGTCTGTGGGCTCCCAAGTGAGGTCGTTTCTGCTTTTCACGTGCAGAACTAGGTTGCAAAGAAGGCACAAAAATGGTGCTTACATAAACATCAAGCACATTCAAGACAAATACCCCAATTTCTCCTTCTGTAAATATGTTTTTACAATACTCCAGGGGCTCTCAAATTATAGCACCAAGCACGAGTTGCTACAGTGCTGGCCCAGCCGGAGAGCTTTTGATTCTGCGGGTTAGGGGCAAACCCTGACAATGTGAATTTCTGACACTTTCCCATGTGCTGCTGCTGCTGCTGCAGGCTCTGGGCTTCAAGAACACATCGTAGACCATAGCGACAGAGCTGTGACAGTCCCTTTACCTTGAAACATTCTGAAAAAGACAGATCCTGTGGCAAGGCCACGCAGGAAACGTTTACAGAGGAGGTCTTTTCCTGGCAAATATATATGAATGCTGACTTGATGATGCCTCCTACCCAAGTCTTGCCTAACACACATTGTGGCTTCCACCAATGCTTGGCTGTGTTAGGACCTCTTGAGCTGAAGGAGGAGGTTTACTTGAATTAGAAGTATAATGAAATGCATAGTAAGTTGTAGTTGAAATAGTACTACTATAGTGTGGGTTTTCAATGTCCATAAAGGTCCATGTGTTGAAGGCTTGCTTGTAGCTTGTGCTCTCCTGGGAGGTGGTACAACCTTTGGGAATGGGACCTGGTGAGAGGAAGTCAGGTCATGGAGGTGTGGCTTAAAGAGGATACAGCAACCCTGGCCCCTTCTTAACCCTCTCTTTTGTACTGTGTGAGATACTAGGCCACTACAGGCTCAAAGCAATGGGGCTCAGTAACCATGGAGTGAAACCTCTGAAATCATAAGCCAAAATAAATGTTCCTTGTAAGTTATTTATATCAGGTATTTTGTCACAGTAATAGAAAGATGACCAATACAAACACTGTACTATTAAATTCAAGTAAATTGTGGGCTCAAGGGGCATTTTGTGATTTGATTTGGACCCGTCAAGCACCGCTGGTAACATTTTAGTGGAGAATGCTTCTTGGGGTGTCCATACCTTTGGAATACAAATCCCTCTGTAAACGGTTCAACTTGTTCGGATCCATGTGAAGCATGCTCTAACAAGTGATTTACTGCTTAATTATAACTGTATGCATCTTTGCCTGGGCCTGCAAAAGTATTGGAACTTTTCTTTCCACGTAAATATAGGCAGTCATATCTTTAGACTCAGAACAGGCTTTTTTTTTCATAGTTAACGAATTATTGCTAAAGTGGTACCAATCCAAGTCAGCCAAACCAAGAATACAGGAAGGAAGCAAAGAGAGAAGGAAAGAGGATATTTTTTAGCAAGTTTACACACTGAAACAATATTCTCTAACTAAGTTGAGTCACAACAGGTTTTCAGCTGGTGATCAGGAAATCATTTGAGCAATTCCAAGAGTGAGAGAGACGAAGACAGAGAGGGAGAGATCCAAAATGCTTCATGAAGAACAAACATAAGACCAAAATTTGTATACTGAGACAAAAAATCACTTTGAGCTGAAATACTTTGAATGGAAAAGCTCCAGTTCAGATCTACACAGATGCCTGACAGCTTGCGCATGAGAGCAGCAGGGTAGATTCAGTCACAGATAGCCAGTCCTAGTGTTCACTAACTCCCTGCTGAAGGATGGTGAGGAGGACTTTAGTTTTTCTTTTTTCAGAAAGCTAAGTTTTTGTTCAGAATTTTACAATGTCTACCCTTATTCTAAAGTTCATTTTATTGTTTGGATAATTGCAGATGTCTTGTGCTCTGGGTGAATGATTTGGGGATGACAGTGTACAATGTAGGTACCATTGTTGCCCCCGATTGATGTGTTTTGAAATTTTTTTATAGTTTTTTCCTTGTTCTTTTTCTTTCTTTTCATACTTGAATAAAAAGGATTTTTAAAAGACTATTTAGGAAAAAAATAATAAAGTTTGTGAACCCTAAACATCCCAAGTAGTCTTGGGTAGTCACCTGTTAGTCACCATCAAAGGTGTAGCCTTGAACTCATCACAGTCTGAAAAAACCTGACAGTTGCTATGGAACTGAGTTTGAGTTGGTTTTTTAAAAATTTGTTATTTTGTTTTGCTTTTTGACCTAGGACTTGAACTCAGGGCCTCATGCTTGCCAGGCAGGAACTGAGCCACTGAGCCACTGAGCTACATCCCTGGCCCCTCAGTTTGAGTTTGAACTCAGTTTGAGTTTGAAATACTAAATAACATTGTAATAACTCTGAACTTTTTCAAGCTCCTTTCATCTGAAGACCATCAAGACCTGAATAAACACTAATAAAATTATTCTTATAACACTACTTGGAGAAAGATATTAGGATTCTATTCACCTCTCACACTCCTACACAGGTAGACTTTGGGTTCCATTCCATTATTTACTCTACTTATTTCTTGCAGCGCTAGTGTTGAACACAGGACCATGGACATGCTAGGCAAGCAGTCTACAGTTGAGCTTCATCAGCAGCCCTTCTATCATTTACCTTATTTTTTGTTTTGTTTTGTTTCTTGAGGGTCTCAGTATGTGGTCCAGGCTGGCCTCAAATTCATGGCAATCCTCTTGCCTTAGCTTCCAGAGTGCTGGGATTACAGACATCTACCAACACACTGAGCTATCATTTACTTTTTTTTTTTTTTTTTTTTTTTTGAGACAGGGTCTCACTAGTGGTTCAGGTTGGCTTTGAACTCACTATGTGGTCCAGGCTGGCCTTGAACTCATAATGATCCTTCTGACTCAGCCTCCTCATCATTTACTTTGGAAAAAGAAATTCCCCAAAAGTTGCAGCAAAAATGAAATTGTCTATTTACTACTGCTATAGATGTCCCCCTGAAGCTTCGTGGGATCATAGTTGGGACCTTTGGAAGATGATTAGACTATGGCAGCATCCTGGCTGACATGCTATTATGAGGTGGGTCTAGGCAGAAGAAGCATGTTACTGTGGGTACGAGCTGTAAGTTTACAGCTCACGTCCTGTCTCCTACTCTGTCTGCTTTCCTGCACCACACCATAAGCAGCTTTCCCTCTGCCACATCCCTCTGCCTTGCTGCCCTGCCTCAAATCCAGTGAACTATGGACTGAAACCTCTACGAATTATGAGCCAAAATAAACCTTTTCTCTTTTAAATTACAGGTGTCAGCTATTGTGTCCCAGTGACAAGGAAAGTCACTAAGACAGATGCTGGTGCCAGAAAAGTGGGATTGTTGCTGCAATGCTACCTGACCATGCAGTTCAGAAGCATTTGGAGCTGGCTTGCAAGAAGAGTTGGGAAAGGTTTGGAGACACCAGCTGGAGAAGCAGGATAGAGTGCTGTACACCAGGCTTGATGGGGGATTCTGACTGAGCTCAGAAGACCAAAATGCCGAGAAGAAGGCAGAAAGTCAGGATCAAGACCAGAGATTTCAATGAGGAAACAGGATTCCATTGGCAGGTGGACTTTAGACCCTCTCTGTATTGTGTCCTGGTGGAAAATGTCTACATTTTGTTCATGTCTGAGCTACAGGAGACTGCGATTAAGGACACCAGAGTAAATAACCTAACAGAAGAAATTTCTCAACAGCTATAGCATGAATAACCCTTGCTGCTTTTTGTACTAAAATTCAGGAGCAAAAATTCCATTTGAAACATTTTCAGGTTTTCCCAGAAAAGAAGGGCCTATAGAGTTGGAGGTGAGAGACTAGTTGCTGAAAAGATTTGCATTAAAAAGAAGCCACAGCAGGCATGATGGCACACACCTGTAATCCCAGCACTAGAGAAACTGAGATAGGAGGATAGTTGTGAGTTCAAAGTCAGCCTGGACTACATAATGAGGTTAAACCAGCCTGAACTACATAACAAGATCCTGTGTCAAAAAACAATAAATAGGTAAATAAATGCCAAGTACCTTGGATCAGAACTATAGAAAAAATGGCCAAAAAGCATGTCAGTAATCAGTAAAGCCCCACCCTCCACAGTCTCAAAATTGCAAAACTTTGCTTTGAGATAAGAGACCTAGGGTACTGTACTGAGAATGGTAGCCTAGGGATTCAGTTCACAGTACCTAACCATCCAGATAGTTGGGGGCCTCTGCAGTCATATTGCAAAAGGGCCTGGCTACTGCTGCGACCTTGGAGTCATCCATGTGCTGGTGGTGTTACAGACATGCAGAGTATAAGAGTTGTGGGGTTAAGAAGACTTTTCCACCCAGATTTCAGAAGTCCTGGAAGGCCAGGCAGTGTGTGAAGCTATGAGTGTGAAGCCAAAGGTGTACTGGAGACTCCATGAAATAGGAGAAGCCACGAACATAAAACACCTGAGGAAAGCTGCAAGCAGTAAGCATAACCAGTGGAGGACAGAAGCCATGAAGGCTACAACCACCCACAATGTTATGGGGGAAGGCCACCCAAGTTCTTTGGAGTTCATGTTATGTTGCCACAACTTGCCCTGTGTACATGGAAATTAGAGATTTAAAGTTTGCCCGGCAGGAATTTGGTCTCGCTTTTGTCCCTTTGGTTTCTATCCCCCTATTTCTCCCTTTTGGAATAGGAATATTTACCCTATATGTTTGTGTATCAGCAATGTTTAACTATTTTTTGATACTTACAGGGGTTCACAGGTAAGAGTTTTCCTTAAGTCTCCGAGGAGACTTTGGACTTGGACTTTTTCAACAATCCTGGAGCAGTTACAATTTTGGCAACTCTTTTTTTTATTTAATAAAAATATTTAACACTGCCAAAAAGTATAAAAATAATGTAGGAATGGCATTAAAATAGTACTTTCTCATTTCTTTCTTAGATGTCTTTTTTTTTTTTTTGTACTGGGGATCAAACTCATGACTGCATGCTTGCAAGGCAGGCACTTATGCTGCGGAGCTAAATCCCCAGTCCTCTTAGATGTCTTTGTACTTGTCACACAAGTGTGCAGCAATGCAGGAAAAAGTACGCAGCGATGCTGCAACACAGCAAAGTGGAGGTTCTGCACGTCTTCTGCTGGTGGTCCCTCATCCCTGATGTGACGTTTACTCTGTAAACAGACAACCGTGAAGCGATCGAGGGCTACACACCTCACTTCAGCTCTGGAGTGGGCTTCGGTCTTGCTCTGCACATCAATGGTTCCAAATTTATAGCTACAGAATATTCGCAAGTCATGAACATCTAGCTAGGTGTCTGTCAATCTTGGCCTATTTCTTTTTCAGTCAGTCTCATTTAGCCTCTGTTTCACCTGCTGCACCTTCTCAGCCTGGTTGTCTTTCTGTCCTCTCAAATGTGTTTCCATAGAATCTCAGCGGGGTCCTGAGTCCCGCAGGCCAGCCCCAGGCACCGGTCCTGAGGCAGCTTCTCCTCCTCAGGACCTACTCTGTTCCCATTGCATTCTTAGTCATGACTCTGTGTGGTGAATGATCCAAAGCAGGAGACAAGTCTTCCTTAGAAACCTCTTTCCACTGTTTCTGGATATTCGAATCTGCCTTTATACATTTTGCTCCTTCTATTATGACCATGTAAGAGAATCTTAGTTGATCTGGAGTCTGAGTCAGTCCCATTCAATATTTTCACATATTCAGTAACACTTGTTTAATGTTCTTATCATTTCCTTTTGCTATCAGAACAAGACAGGTGTCCACCAGGGGGAAGGCGCAGGAGCACCTGTGCTGCAGTGGATGACTTTAAGCCTATAGTCATGGTCCAAGGAGCCAGATTCTCTCATTTTAAACAAGAAATTGAGAAATGAAGCTGGAGTCAGGGACTCCAAAATCCAGCCTGGTAGTAATCAAAGTGAGGTATTGTTCTGGTTTCCTCACTATTGATACTTTCTAATTGTAAAGCTCTTCTGACAAGAGCTTTACTTTGAATCCTGTTTCTTTAAACACCATCTCCTGGCCATCTGTTGGCCAGTACTATGCACATTTAACTGAATCTTTCTCCACAGCTCGATTTAGCATGACAACTGCTTTGGATTTTTCTGCCAAACCATGAGCCAGAAATGGCAGCAGGTACTAGGAAGGGGATCCTGTGTTAAGATATAAATCTTTTGTGCCTCCTCCATGTCAACTAAACTGGCATTAATGCAATCATTTTCAGTAGTTTTCAATTTAACATGGCTGCGGTCATATGGGCTCACATCTCTGTATCTGTTTTAATTTCTGTTTTCCAGAAACTTAGGCACTCTATGAGGACAGTCATG
>PVJX010021614.1:9589-14589 GCA_004027295.1 Dolichotis patagonum | reverse complement strand
CCTCAGCCTCCCAGCTGCTGGGATTACAGGCATGTACCATCATGCCCAGCTTTAAGTATTTTTAAAGATCTTTCATTGTGAAAAATTGTTAAACTTACATGGAATTAGGCAGAATAGAACAACAAATCTCCACATAATCTCCCTCAAATTTACAAATTACCAAGATTTTGTCCCAGCACTCAGGAGCCTCAAGGAAGAGGATCTTAAATTGAAAGCCAACCTGGGAACTTTTGAATTCAACGGTAGCCTTAACTACATAGTGAGACCCTGAAAGCCACTGCACACCATCACTTTCTCTTTCTGAGTTTTTTTTTTAATTCGAGATATTACTCCAGTGGACTCTTACGTATTTCACTATGGTGCTCTGAAAACCCTTCACATGTTCTTATTTGACCTTAATGTTGATATTACTCCTGACAGAATGAGCAGTACTTTGTTGGTTTCACCTAAAATCCAGACTACACTCAAATTTCTCTGGTCACTGAAGTACAGAGCATTTAATTCTATTGTAGCCGGCTATATTCTAGTTCACCCATCTAAAACAATAGAATTTAGAGGAAGACTAAAGAAGAAACAAATTTAAGACATTCTCTTTGTAAAGTATCTTTTAAAAAGAATGTTCCCTTCTAAACATAGATAAATTTATAAGCATTTGGGTAAGTGAGAATCCTTCTTTATTACCCATGGGTTGGTTAATATTACCCAAGTTCGCATTTTGGATAATGTGACATCATGTTTTTTTAAAATTAAATTTAACTATTTTTTTGAGACAAGGTCTTGCTATGTAATTCAGACTGGCCTTGAACTCCTAGTGATCCTCCTGCCTCAGCCTCTTGAGTGCTAGGATTATAGGCATGCATCACCATGCCTGGTGATACTTGTCAGAAAGTATAATTAGCCAGGGTGAATCTCAGTGGGTGTAAGTACAGCTTCCTGTGGTGATAGTTATCTGCCTCATTCTTTGTAGAGTCAGGGTGAAGTAAGTGTTACAAAAAAGGTTCAGCGTTTCCCACACTGCCTAAAAAACACTTGCACTGTTATAGAAATACAGTAACTCAGTAGTTGCCAGCTCACATATAGATGCAATTTCCAGAGTTACACAAAGACAGTGCTTTTAAAAACTTCATCTATATTAAAATGTGTATGTGTGTGCACATGTGTGTGTGTGGTACTGAAAACTGGGGTCTTTGCACTGAGCTTTACTCCCAACCCAATTTTTTTCTTATGAAACAGGGTCTTGCTAAGTTGCTAAACTGCCTAGGTTGGACTGAAACTTGTTGCCCTTCTGCCTCAGCCTCCTAGAGTGCTAGGAGTATGGGCAGCTGCCACCACGCTCAGCAACACACTTAATTTTTTAAAGTTATTAACAATGTGCTGCCGGATGTTGTGGCACATGTCTGTAATCCCAACATTTGGGAAACTGAGGCAGGAGGATCATGGTAAGTTTGAGGCCAGCCTGGGCACATAGTGAGACCCTGTCTCAAAACAAAACAAAACCAAAAAGAATGTGCTTGGCCAGATATGGTGGTACATGCCTGTAATCTCAGAACTTGGGAAGCAGAAGGAGCACAAGTTCAAGGCAAGTTCTGACAAGTTCAAGGCAAGCCTACTTATGTAGTGAGTAAAGACCAGCCTGAGAGCTAAAAATATGGCTCAGTAGCACAGCGCCTGGCAAGCACAAGGTCGTGAGTTTGACCCCTGGTACCAGGAGCAGAGGGAAAAATACTAGCCTGAAATACATAGCAAGAGGCTGTCTGAAGAAAAGAAGAAGAAGAAGAGGAAGAGGAAGAGGAAGAGGAAGAAGAAGAAGAAGTTCTTAAATGTCTGAGCATGGTAATGCGTGCAGGAGGCCTTGGATTTGATCCCTGGTAACCATCCCCCCAAAGTATTTAAATGATATCAAAGAAGCCAAAAAACACAAATGAAATCATAAGATGATAAGAAGATAGTTGACTAAATGGTTAAATCCTAGAAGATGGATTTTTTAAAATTTAAGTCTCTCCAAAAGTCACTTCTTTCTGATTGTACAGATAGTTGACTTTTCATACTCATAAAGTTTGTATCCATAGATTCAACTATGGATCAAAAATACAAAAAATTGCATCTGCACTGGTCATATCAAGCTTTTTTCCTCATCATACACAATATAATATAAGAACATTTGTGGTAAATTCCACAGCACTTAGCTCGTGTCAGGCATTGTAAGCAATGTGGAGATGATTTGAAGTATGTATTGTAGGTGGTATAGGTTATATGCAAACACAACACCATTTTATTTAAGGGACTTGCTCATGTGCAGGCTTTGGTATCCTAATGAGTCCTGAGACTAATGCCCTATAGTTATTTAAAGGGCATCTCTGTGTGTGCACGTGGTGGGAGTGTTCTATAACATTTGACTTGTCATTTGGGGAAGTGGGCTTAGACAGGGTCTCACTGTGTATCCCCGGCTAGCCTCAGCCTCTTGAGGCCTGTGATTGCAGACATGTGCCACCATGCTTGGCTTTGACCTGTCACTTTTTAAATTAATAGAAACCCTGATGTTTATCATGAATTTTTTCAGTGAATGCTGAAGACATACACATACTCTATGTGTATTTTATATTCTTTTTTTAAAAAATAAAAACCTTTATTTTTTACTTTATAAAGAACAACCTGAAGTCTACATAATGACTTGACACAGGAGTTTACAGTGTGGCTACCTCAGCAGCATGGTTCTGGGGGTTGGGGAGCCACACAAATGGAGGCAGGAGCGTCAAGGGAAGAAGGGAGCACAGCAGGAGTGTACCGCATCCTTTCTCAAAGACAAGGCAGTAAAGCATTCAGAATCACTAGAAACCTGTGCAGATGGGGCTCCTAAAATGCTAACTGTGCTGTGAGCTCTTAGGAAAGGGGCAGGAAAAAGTCATTGATAAATAAGGGAGCATTTTCTTGGCAGAGGATGAGGAAGGAAGTTCACCACACTGAATGTCACCAGCCCACGGACCCAATATTCAAAGGAGACTGTCATGGTTTATGTCAGTGGCCTCCAGGCCTCATGCCTTTGCATTGTGCATTTGTGATTGGTTCATTGTCTAGTGCTTGGATTGGTGGTGTCAGTGCTACACCCTCCAAGGGGGTGGAGGCAGGATGTGATGTAATGGCAGGAAGAAGGGGTGTCTCTCTCTCACTGGTTTCCGCCTTGCTGTTTGCAGCCACCATGAACTGCGGCCCCACCATGCCACCCTGCCTTGGAGCCAACTGAGTATGGACTGAAACCTCCAAAAACTGTAAGAAATAAACCTTTCCTTTCCCAACTTTGGGCATCAGGTATTTTGTCTCAGCGATGAGTAAAAAGTAACTAAGACAGAATTTGGTACCGAGGAGTAGGGTCATTGCTGTGACTATACCTGACCATGTTTTTCGAGAGGCTTTGGAAGTGGCTTGTGGGCAGAGTTTGGAAAGGTTCAGACTTGTCATCTGGATACATAGAGCTCGTGTCAGGCATTGTAAGCAATGTGGAGATGATTTGAAGTATGTATTGTAGGTGGTATAGGTTATACCAGCCTCAGCAGCTGAGGCTGTTCTGTAGAGGAGATTCTGGTCAGAGCTCAGGAGACCAGAAGGCTGATAGAAAGCCTGATAGTAAAGACCAGGCTTGCAAGGTTTCTACTGGGAAAAAGGACTGCATTGGTTGTTGGACTCCCTATGGTGTGTGTTATGGCTTGGCAGAAAGTTTCTCCAAATTTTGCTCAGGCCCAGAGACTTTGCCTGAGACTGAGATTAAGGGTAATGGATTGATTAATCTGGCAAAGGAAATTTCAAGGCAGTCAAATGTTGAAGCTGTGGCATGGCTATTGCTGGGGGCTTTTAGCCAGATCTATGTTGCAAATCAAGAGCAAAGAGCCCAGCAAGATAATTTAAAACACTGTGAGTTTGGCCAGAAGGAAAACTCCAGTAAAGCTGTGGATTGTAAAGATAGTGTTGCGACTTCGATTGCTGAGAAGAAACAGAGAGATAAGAAAGATGGCCACTGGACATCCCAGGGAGCAGCGGGTCTCCACCCTTTGCAGCCTCCAAACTGCAAAAGTGAAAGAATTTTCTCAGATGAGAAAGCTTCAGAGCACCATGCTCCAGAATGGCACGGGAGGCCACATGAGGTTCCAGAATGGCGGCAACATAGAAAAGCTTTTCTTCACAATCAGGTAAACAGAGCCCAGCAATCCAGGCACTGGACCCTTATAGCCAAGAGAGAGAAAAGCCTGGCTACTGCTCCAGCTGGCAGCAGATCTTGGTGGCATCCACATGGTGCTGATTTTAGGTGCAAGGAAAATGCATCAATTCTGGGGGTAAGAAGGCTTCCACTTCAATTGCAAAGGGCCTGGGAGGCCTAGCAGTGTGCCCCTGAGAGGGCAATACATAAAGATGTAAGTGTGAAGCCAAAGGTGCAGGGGAGACCCCAGAAGTTTGGAAAAGCCAAAAACGTGGATCATCCAAGGAAAGCTGCAAAAACTGAGCAGAGAAGGTTTAAGAGAAAAGCTGCGGGAGCTGAAATCTCTTGAAGTGCCGTAGGGGTGGAATCATCCAAGCCTTTTGGAGTTTGCAACCAGATTGCTTCAAATGCTGAGCATGGAACTCTAGGACTTAATGTTCACCCTGCTGGATGTTGGACTTGCTTTGTTCTCAATGCTTTATATTCCCCGGTTTGTAACTTTTGGAATGGTGATGTTTAATTTGTGCCTTTGCATTTCAGAAATGTTTAACCTTGTTTCACTTGTACAGGGGGTTACAGTTAAGAGCTTGCCATAGATATTGGAGGAGACTTGGGACCTGGACTTCTCAGCAATGCTGAAAATGTTAGGACTTTGGCAACTTTTGGAGATGGACTAAATGTCTTTTGTTTAAAGGTTGTACATGAGTCTTTGGGGGCCAGGGGTGGAATGTCATGGTTTATGTCAGTGGCCCCCAAGCCTCATGCCTTTGCATTGTGCATTTGTGATTGGTTCATTGTCTAGTGCTTGGAT
>PVJX010021613.1:0-31646 GCA_004027295.1 Dolichotis patagonum | reverse complement strand
GAGGTATGGACTCAACCTGGTCCATTAAGGGATCAGAGGATAAATGAAGCCTGCCGCACAAGCCAGGTCACCTTGGATTACGATTCTGCTTTAAACAAGGAGGAAATTGGATTGTTTGTAGCGACTGGAGGACACTGTGCTAAGTGAAATAAGACAAGCACAGGACAAATTCCACCTGATCTTGGTTACATGTGGTGTGTGTAAAAAGTTAAGCAAATAGAGGCAGAGGGCAGGGTGGCAAACACCAGGCATGGACGGGATGGTGGATGGAAAGAGTGTTAGTCAAAGGGTAAAAAGTTTCAAGTCTACAGCATGAATACTTTCAGGAGATCAATTTTATAGCATGGTGGCTCGAATTAATGATGATGTTATAGATTGTTATAGATTAAAAACTGGTGGTCAACTTAATGCCAGCGGAATTAAATAACCATGGTGCTGAGGAAAATGTTTCCTCATCTGAGGAAAGTTGCCAGCATAAATAGAGATGTGGAGAAGAACAGAGGCGTGGGGGCGTGGGAGTGTGGGGGCATTGTGGCATTGTGGGGTCTCCTACATGTTGCTGCTTGAGCCATTGGTTCTCCTGGAGAAGCTCTGGTCCTCACATCAAGCATTGCTTCCTGGCTCTGGAGGGGAAGACGTGTGCCGCTTAGTCTCCAGGATGAACTCGTCATGCTGGCTTCCTGACATGTACTCATCTGTGCTTATCATCGGAGGAGCTTGGGGCCCCTGTGTCGCTGAGGATGGCTGTGGTGCTTTTCAGGACAGCCCTGGTTTTTGCTTTGAGTGTTACTTCTCTGCTCCAGTGTAAAACCCTCAATCTACTAGCACAGCTCCTTCACCCTGCTGGCATAGACTTTCTAGCTTCCACCGCTGACCTTTGTGCCTTCCCAGCACAGGTCTGTAAAAGAGACTGGTGTGAGTCCTTCTCATGGGCTCTAGACCTCCCGCTGGTCTCCTGGGAGGCATTGTCATGGGCTCTAGCTCTTTATCTGGACTCATGCAGGACATTGCTGTGAGATTCAGGCCCTTGGCTGAATATTCTGTGTCTTCAGTGTTGTGGATAGATTTCCTGTACTTTCTTTGTTAACTCTGGGTGACCATTGTAAAATAATATTATAAATTCTGTGTCCTGAGTGTAATTGTTCTCCTCACAACCCCTGACTACAAGGGTGATGATAAAATGTATACTTAAACATTGTCGAGAGTAGACGTCAAATGTGCTTACCATAAAATATTAGCATGTCTTGTGATCAATGTTAACTAGCTTGATTTAATCATACCACGATGTTTATCTATATAATACACCCACTGAAATCTCATAAATTAATGCAATTTTTATTTGTTGATGAAGATAAATACAAAGGAAAACGGCAGGGCCACCCTCACAGCTGTGAGGAGGCAGCAGTCTGGTACGCTCTGCTCTCCTGTTGGGAGTGTCGAAGTCAGGGGGCACCTTCCCGTGTGGCTCCCACTACACCCCTTTGTGTGGGTGTCTGCTGAGGCTGAGCCCTTCCATTTGTGCACAGTGGCCCCCAAGCCCCCCAGGGTCCTGAGCCGCTCCCAGGACCAGCCGAGATTCTGTACCATCCTCTGGCCCTTCCACTCACCCACACGGGGCAGCTGCCTCCTCCCAGGCATCCCGAGGCCTGTGGGAAGAGGATGGTGGGAGGGATCCCAGATTTTCTGGAGAAGAGGGCCTGCTTGTCTGCGGAAGAGGAGAGGAGAGACAGGAGCCGGGAGAGCAGCAGGCTTCCTCCCGGGCCTATTTATAGACGGGAGTCAACAGTCTTGCCAACTAGGGCTTTGCCTGGAAACACCCGGAAGCCAAATGAGGTCACATCCACCCCGGTGACCTCCACCTCTCACCTATCCTTGTGGACAAAGGTGCACTGCGGATGTCTTGGGTCAGGGACAGAAAAGCCACCACAGCCGGAGTGGTTTATTCCTGCCCGTGTGCAAGGCCACTGGTTTCTCCCTTTCCTCGTGGTTATCACTCCCGCCCAGGCGTTGCTGGATTGGAACCACCAGAGCTGGGCTGGAGCTGCAGTGCTGTCATTTCCTGGCTCCCCACTCCGGGATGTCAATGTGTAGAGAACATTTGTGAAGCAAGAGCTGCACCGGGCCCAAGGATTAATGCTTTAGTTCGACTCTTAGAAAGCTGTTTCTTTTTCCTTTTTCTTTTAAACCACAATCTGAGAGATTAAGAGAAAAAAGCCTGGAAGCCTAAATCAGACAATTTCCTGCAGGTAAGAGGGTTAGCAGTGGGGAGAGGCTGTGACAGTCACACAGCAAACAGCTACTTTCTCTTCAGCGCTCACTTATGCCCTCTTAGAAAATCTCTTTGAGAATCTGAGGCTCACATATGACAATGCTATCTTCCACAACGAAGGAAGGATCAAAGAAATGAAGCAACTTCTTTAAAAAATCAGTTTGTAAAAGGAAGAGAAAGACATTTAACCCAGTCGTTCTCCTTCCTGAGCCCTAACCTACTGTCTCGCTGGACCTCAGTCTTCCCTGCCTGTTAAATGGCAACAATAATTCTTATAGAAATGAAGGGGGTGGAGATTTGCCATAAGGGTGATGCCTTTCCAGACACCCCCTCCCGCTCCCCTTCTGCTCAAGTCCGGGGGACCTGAGCATGCAGATCTGGAAGAGACTGGGTGTACCTGAGCCTCTGAGGGCTTCCTCTTGGGGCAAGGATGGTGTTTCTGAGTCAGCCTGGGTTTTCTTAAGTAGCAGAGTGGGCGTTTGGGAAACACACACTGAACAGAGCAGCCAGTGGGGGCTCCTGCTTGGTCCAGGGAAGGATTGCAGTTGAGAAGCAGAGACGCTTGTACTTTTCCACATGGCAGTGGGCAGGGAGGGCGAAACACATGACACAGGGCCAGCAGTGCCACCAAAGCTCTGGTGACTCCTTATCCTGACCCCTGTGTGAGTGTGAGTTGGTCTCCTAACCTCTCTGCATCTTGATCTCATTTGCTGAAAGCAGAAAAGAGCCGTTCCTTACACAGGGAGCTGTTGAGAGCGTCTTGTGAGCCATGGAGAGTGCCATTCAGGTCACACTGACATTGCCTCCTTTGGGTGGGATGAGTTGAAGCTTCTCACCGACAGTTCTTGGTCTGCTTGTAGGATCTCATCATGACCTGCAGGAGAAGGAGTTGACACAGGAGGCTGCACGATGGCTTGGCTCACCAGCAGTCCACTTGGCCCGTCTTGACTTTTCCAGCTTTGCCTACCCACTGGTCCTGGCCAGGAGAAAACTTACTGGCTTTATCCAAGGGGCGTTTAGGGGTCTCAAGTGAGGAGACAAAAGTAATGCTAACTCAGAATTATTAAACATGGAGGAGAACTCAACCCTAAGATAGATGAAAATAGAGGTGTGCAAGGTCTCCAGAGAGCATGTGATTGTTACGATTTGGACCTAGAATGTCCACCAAATCTCGTGTGTTCAGAGGTGGAAGGAGGCTGGATCGTAGGAGTGCTATACCCATCAGCGGAGTAAGCCACTGGTGAGCTCAGAGCTAAATGTGCTGACCCGAGGGGGTGCCTGGTCAGAAGAGGCAGGTCACTGGTGGTGTGGCCTAGAGAGGAGTATTCTTGTGCCTGGCTCCTCCTTTCTCCCTGCTTCCTGGCTGCTGTGGCTTGAGCAGCCTTCTTCCACCATGCTGTTTCTTCCTTGGAGCTAGCCTTCCACAGACTACATTCCCCCAAACCATAAGTCTAATTAGACCTCTCCTCCTTTAAATTGTAGGTGTCAGGTACTGTGTCTCAGTGATGAGGAAGCTGAGTAACAGGAGTGCATTCCTGGCAGAGCAGGACTAGAAAGGGGCTGAGAGGAGTAGGGAGGATGCTGATGGTTGCATGAAGTTTTCCTTCACCCCGAATTGCGTGATCATAGCCATCTTCCCAGGCTCAGAGCCAAACTCTTCACACCTCCCAACACTTTGAGGTTAACAGTGCCATGCCCCTGTTTTACAGATGGGAAACAGGCAGGTGACGTAGGTGTGCCTTGGCCATAGACTCAGTTGGTGGCAGAACTGGATTCTAACTCTGGTCTGTCTGGCATAAGCAGGGGCTGAGTTCCTCACCACAGAGGAGTACCCTGAGACCAAGACTGAGCTGTGTGGAACCGTTCTCCAGGAGGTAAGGAAGGCAAGGGCAGCGGAACGAGGACCTGTTACAACAGAAAGACTTTCTCATTGTCCTAGTTGCTCTCTTGCTCCTGGGACAAAATACCTGACACCAAGTTAGAGGAGGAAAGATTTATTTCAGCTCACAGTTTTTAGAGGTTTCAGTTGATAGTCAGCTGGTTCCAAGGCAGGATGGTATGGCAGAGGGGCATGGCAAAAGAGAAACAGTCCATGGCAGGGCAGACAGGAAAAGCAGGAAGCAGCTAGCCTGCCTTCCTTCTGTTCCTTTATATTTCATCCAGCCCACCAACCTGTTGGTTGGTGCCACCTATACCCAGGGTGGGGCTTTTCTCTTCAGCAAATTCATTTAGCCACATCTAGAACTATGCAATAATCCTATCAGTGGAAAAACCAGTAATTTGTCCACCCTTAATGACAGTGTCACACACCCCAATCTAGCTACCTCTGCAAAGCCCCACTTATGAGCACATGAGGCTTTGGAGGGACATTTAGATGAAAGTCACAACTCTGTGGCACTCTTTTTTTTGGTCTTGGTCCCTTTCCCTCTCCCTCTCCCTTTTTGGGAGAAACTTTGGGGCCAAGATGACATCTTTGTCCTGGAGAGCTGAGAGGACCTGGAATATGGAGGCCACATCTCAAAATCCAGAAGAGACCACACAGTCCTCAGTGCAGCTGTTGAGGAAGGAAGAGGGGTGCTGGAGGCAGCCACATTGGCAGCTGCAGTGTGACTTTGCTTATGTGTGGGGGACATAAAGGTCAAGAGTCGAACCGACCAGGGAGGATAAGCTTGCGTGGCCTCAAGAAGTGGAAGGATGATGACAGAATGAGGCCATCCAGGCCACCCAGGGGAGGCCAGGCAGTGCCTGGCTCACCTGACTCTGATGTGGCACTCGGGAGCAGATCATGTCTCTCCCTGGGCTTCGGTTCCTTCATCTAATAACAGGGTGTTTGGACCAGATGAGTTCTGAAAAAATTGGACGACTGTGGAGCTCTAATGAGGACAATGACTGAGCATTTGCCAGGCTTCGGGATGATATTTAATCACTTTCCTTAATGGCTCGATTCCCTCTGAGCTGACTGCTTGGCTCTGAAGTCTCAGGTCCCAGAGTCTACAACCTCAAGGACTTGGAGAGAGGCAGGAGTCTCCCTCCGAGAAGTAGGGACTTGCAGAGCTGGGGCGATGGCACAGCCACTGCCTGCATCTCAGAATAGCTGCAGCCCTCCTGGCATCTGCCTTGCTGGCTGCAAACTCCCCTCCCATTGGCCGCTCCTTGTCCCTCCGTCTGGCAGGCACTGCTTTCCAGGTTTTTGTGGCACCGATGAAGCGGCGCTCTCTGCATACAGGAACGTGCAGGCTTCCTTCTGCAAGCAGCCGGGATCGGGCAGGCGCTGTGCTGCCGGGCTCTATCCCCAGCCCCCAAGGAGTCACGATGGTGGCTCCTGCACTTCCTCTCTGATGGTGGAGCACAGAGGGGACAGTTTAGCCATGGGAAGGGACCTAGAGTTGGTGCCAAGGCTTTAAATTTTTGTTGACTGGGTGCAAATCTGATTCTCTCTCTTGTCTTCAGTATCTTAATAGAAATAGGTGCAATCAGGCTACTACTCCTCTGCTGTCATTGACCATGGTGGTCATCACGGTTGTTCCCACCAGAGTTCCTTTGGCCAGGCCAATGGTCATACAATGCCATATTCCAAATATCACCCCAGAGGTAGGAAAGCCTGGGTGCTCACTCAGAACTCATGTGAGGATGAAGTGGGTAAATAAAGGATGAGAACAGTGCAGCTGTGATCAGAGGTGAACATACTTGTATGTTGGAGCTATTTGTTTCCCCCATTTTGGACACATGCTGTGTCTTGGTTTTCCCTTTCTCGTTCTGTACCATAGGCTTCAGATGAGTTCCCTCTCCTCACAGCTCAAAGTCTGGCTGTAACCCAGAGCCACCATGAGTTGAGCAGCCTTGATCCACCATACCCTTCCACTATGAGCCGTCAAGCATGGACTGAACGCCCCAAACCGTGAGGCAAAAAACTTGACCTGCTTTAAGTAGTGGGTGTTGGATAGTGAGTTCTAATGATGGAGAGTAGATTGATAGCCTCCCTGGAGCTAACCCTGGGCAGGACTCAAACGCACTTTCTCCCATGTGGTCGATGACCCTGTTACACCAATCTGATTATTTCTAGAATATTCCTCTTGGGAAGGGTAGGGCAGGACCTTCTCTTTAAATTGTAAACACAAGGGAGTGACTCAGAGTGTCTCATTCATTGCCTGTTTGGGTAAAAGAGAGTGGAGCAAATGGAAATCCAGACAAAGGATGGAGAGGAGAGGGGAGAGAGTCTCAGGGACACAGAGTCCTCACTGGCTGTGGTCACAATGCCCTCAGTCCTCCTGCTGCTCCTTAGAACAGCTGGAGAGTGGCAAAATATGGGTTCATATTTACCGTTTAAGTCTGGGGTTGGGAAAACTGTTCTACCAGGGTGAACTCGGTCTGAGAAAGGCAAGCAGGGGGGCCCTGTAACATGCAGTGGAAGAGAATACCGGGGAGAGGGAACAGAAAGGGCAAGGTCCCAAGGCTGGGGGGAGTCTGGTGTCTTCGAGGACTAGCTGGTGTACAGTGGCAGGAGCAGAAGGAAGAGTGACATCAGATCTTGGGCTCTCTGGGCATCTCAGCAGGGGGTTCCTCTTTGCCTGGACCCCAGTGGATGCAGGGACCTGCACTACAGCTTCTCAGCTTTGGTGCCCGTAGGTGTGAGGGCCTGGGAAGGTCACAGACCAGTGCGGAGGGGTCTCTGGCTCTAACTCTGTCTGCACCCAGTGGATACAGACTCTCTCTAACATGATTACTCTAATTGCTCACCTGGGAGGAACCAGGCTTCTGGGGGGACCAGAGAAGAGAATGCTTCCATGGAGAGGGAGAGGACTTTGCAGCAGTTGCTGAGGTGTGACATTCCACGCATGCGCGCCAATTTGTTCCTCGAGTTTGTCCCTTTCTTCATTCATCTAGCAAGAATGTATTGAGTGTCTGATATCTGCCAAGGTACACAGAGAGGCAGAGTGTACACAAAGATGAATCAGTCACACTTTCTGCTTTCCAGGTTGGCAGGCTGGGGTGGCTGTGGAGGAGGCAGCCGCATAAACAATGAGAGGCACAGCAGGTGTGGAAACCGAGGCAGGGAGTCCTGGGGAGGAGGGCAGCTACATTGGGAGGGTGAGGTGGCTTGCACAGGGGACTTGGCTGACACCGAATACTGATGGCAGAAAAAGTTTGATACATAGAGAGGAGTGTGGCATGGAAACATATGTGGAGGTTGAGGTCCCTGAGAAGGGTGGGGAGGATGTGGTGACACTGAGGACCATGTAGATGTGTGCTGGCTGCCCTGCTGCCCCCCACATTTTCTTTTGAGCGAAGAGGAACTGTCTTGGGTTGCATATTAAATATGTAGTAGAACTAATGTATGTAACTAACAAATCTTCCTTTCAATGTATTTTTTATTCTTTTAAAAGAGGGAAGTGGGGCATGGTGGTGCATGCCTGTAATTCCAACGCATGGGAGGCTGAGGCAGCAGAGTTATCATGAGTTGAAGGCCAACTTGGACTACATAGCGAGACCTTGCTTCAAAAAACCAAACCAAACCAAAGCAAACCAAACACTCCTCCAAAACCAAAAACCAACTAACCTACCAACTAAACAAAAAATAATCCTCCCCCACAGAATAAATAAAAGAAAAAAACAGAAAAGAAAAGAGGGAAAAGAGAGGAGGCCACAGATTGGACATGGCTGGGAGAGGGCGTCAGAGCCTGTGGGTTGGTGGATGAAACAGAGGGCTTGGTTGAGGTCCACTAGTGTGCACGGGGTGTTCGGACTCTTGAGATGATTTGGAGAGCCTGGGGGTTTCTAAGGAAGGGCGTGAAGGGAATAGATTAGGCTGATAATATAATGCACAAGGGGCAACTGAAATACACAGTGAATGTTTGAATTAGAAAATTCATGAAAGTAAAAGAAGCCCTGCCACAAACCCTCCTCAAAATCCTCCCCCTCACCTCACACACACTTAGCCCATTGTTCTGGGCACTTTCTGGAGCAGCTCTGGGAGTTCTCTTTCACAAGGTTCTTTAGGAAATGTGAAAAAATAAGAAAAACACAGTGACTGCTGCTGCCCAGGGCCACCCAGGAGAAAGGCAGCTCATGAAAACATGGTGCTGTGTCCCCATCCACCTTAGTCACTACACCTGTCACTGGTGGACTCTAGCTCTTCTCCAAGTAAAAATGAGCATGAAAGGGAAGCATTATGAATCAATTCCAGACATCAAGGCAGCTGGGACAACGTGAATAAAGACACTCATGAAATAGGCCTTCCAGAACCGCTTTGCAAAGCTGTGAGAGCCACGGGATCAGTGTGTCTGAAGTGGGGCTGGGGTGAGGTGGTGGTGTGGAGAGGACTGAGGGTAATGTGTCATTCCCATAGTTTGGGATCACACCCCATATCATAGCATAATGCATGCTAATAGGGGGAGCTGGCCGGAAGGGTGAGTGGTTAGTTAGCTGGCTGGGTTAGAACAGAGTTACACACTCAGGTGCCAACAGCAGTAGGAAACGGGGCAGAGCCGGGACTGGGACCCCGGGTCACGTGGCCCCTGCTCTGTCTAAAGAGGCCAAGGTTCCTCCCTGCAGCCACGGAGAGCCCAGGCTTGGGCTGCCAGACAGCCTGGGTCTCCAAGAGCGGCTGGAAATCCAGATCCTTATGTAAAGCTCTCACCATATTTAAATGTTGGCAACTCATTTAAATTCTAAAAAATGTCGTGTGGGCCAAGTGTAACACATCTGCCAGCCTCATCTGCCAGTGAGCCACTGGCATGTAACTTCTGCTCTGCGGGAAAATTTCCTCTCTTCAGCAGAGAGACTGGAATGAGTGGATGCGGAGATGCCTGCCTGCAGCGACCTTGCTTCCCTCTTTCCACAGACACCGAACGGCTGCTGGGGCTTGGCTGGCTTCTCCCCCTCCCTCTGCCCCTTGCCTCCTATACCTCCAAGTCTTTGGGGTGCATCTGGGTTCACAGCATCTTTCCTGTGTCTCCTACCTGGCATAAATGCACAAGCAAAACCCACAGAGCAGGAGAGAAGGGGCGCGATCGCTGGTTAGTGCAGAGCCTTGGAGAGGCGCACTCCGCCCGCTGCCTGGAAGGACCTTTCCTGGAAAGGGAGGAAGCAGATGGGGTGTGAAGGGAAGGGAAGACGCTGGGGAGGGCAGGCACAGAGGCTCAGCGTGGAGGGTTTCTGCAGGGCTGGGCTCTCAGGCAGGACTGTGAGCCACTCTGGCTTTTAAGGATGTTGGCCTTTGTTTTGTTTTGTTTTGTTTTGTTTTGTTGGTCTTTTTGAAACAGAGTTTCTCTATGCAGTTCAGGCTGGCCTTGAGCTCACTTTGTAGCCAAGGCTGGTCTTGAACTCACAGTGATCCTCCTGCCTCAGCCTCCCAAGTGCTGCTGGGATGACAACCCCTGCCACCACACCTGGCTTTTGGGACCTCTGTTTTGGTTCCTGCTTACCTGCACACCCAGGCCTGACCGGGGGTTTTCAGCGATGGGATTTAGGAGATGGGGAGCAGGGGTGGGCACCTCTGTTGTGTTTGTTGTCCAGCTTCCAGTGGCCCTCTTCTTGATTCTTCCAGGGTGCCACCCTTCCCAACTTTTGGCCCCTGTGCTGCTCAGGAGAGCCCTGCCATGGGGCCCAGTTGTGGCTCATCAGGTCTCTGTGCACGGACAGCCACGGGAGCTGAGGGGGAAGCGCAGGCTTTCCTGGAACTGTGGAGAGAGAAACATCCTCTTGCCGGCTGGATTTGAACCCAGGATAGCACAGGCCTGGAGCAACTGGAGCATAAATGCACTGCAGTCAGAGCCTCTGGAAGCCACGATAAAGAAGAGAAAGGCAAGAGAGGTAGAGAGATCTGGGCACAGAGGATGTCACTTGAGTCACAGAGCCAAATTCTACTTATAGTTAGTTGATGCTTGTGGTTTTTCTTCTGTGAACCAGTTTGAGCTGTGTCTTCTTTCTGGAGGAATCTTTCAACCTTGCTGAAAGCCATGAAGAATAAGTGTTCTCAGGACATCTAGACATTATCAAAGCACAGCTCCCTCCCTGTCCCAGTGATTGAGGGGAAAGGAACTCCCAGCCTGCTAGGGGTCTGGTATGAGTTTGCATTCTCTAAAATCGAAGAATGAAGTTTTGGAACAATGGAGGTTAAGAGCAGAAATATTTATCAAGAAAAAGAAAGCTTCTGTTTAAGAGAAAGAGACAGAAGGGGTCCTGAGTGGACTGCTGAGGACCCTGCATTTTCTAGGTGTTAGAGCAATAAATAGAGAAGCAAAAAGTACAAAAAGAACAGGTTTATTGAGTCAAGGACATGGAAAGGAGCACATAACCCATGGCGGCTGGACTGTCTCCTTTAACCAGATACAGAGAGGCAGAGGGTTATATGACCTCTGACTGAAGTGGCGGATATTAATGAATATTAATGACTCGTGAGAAACTGATGGGAATTTTCTTTGTGCTTAAACAGGAAGGGGAGTTGCAATTAGGGTTGAAGAAGAAGCAGGAAGTGGTAAGTGTTCCTGCTTTGGCCTTCCGCCATGTTAGACCACCACCATAATTGTACAGTAATTTATACTAGGGCAAGAACCTTTCAGTAGGGATTTTTATAGAGCAAAACCCCAAGGTGAGGCGGGTCCAAGGTGGGGAAAAATGGAAACTTGCAAGGTAGGGGCATGAGGTGGGACAGAACTATGGTCAACCAATAAGATCATGAATGTAATTGCTCAGGTAAAATTGATTAAAGCAGGATTAAATGGGGAAACAGGTCTCCTAGCAAGCGGGCATGAATACAGAACAGGGCCTTTGCCTGTAGGGGGCTGGGTTAGTGGCTCCTTCTGGCTTCCTCAAGGTGTTGGATACCTATTTAGAATATCAATCCCCGATATTTATACATAGGGAGCATTTGTTTTGCCTTTTGTCTTGAGGTCTGGCCACAGTAGGAGGTGTCTCTCTCCCTCACAGTTGCACGGAATCTGGCCTTCTGCACTACTTCCTTCTAGGGCCCAGCCCTGCCTGACTGCCTATGATATTTGCAACTAACTCAGCTGCCTGTAATACCCACTCCCCTTTTTCTCCTGTCCTTGTGGTGAAGCAGGGACTCTTATTATTCCCATTACCACAGAGAGGCCGCTGGGGGCTCAGGGAGGTGACGTCCACAGTGAGTGGGCTGGCACACCAAGATAAAAATCCTGCTACTTTGCATCTTGTTCCAGAGTTTCTCTGCATGGATAATGTCACGTTAAATTAAACTCCAATAATGTTGAACTAAATTACTCTAAAGTACCTCTGGAAATAGCCTCTCAGACGCATAATTCATGCTGGGTAATTACAAAATAACTTTCTTCTCATTATTTCCCTACTTACATACCTCCGAGGGAAGGGCTGGTGATAAATGTCAGGATCGGGACCATTTAGGTAATTATTTGGGTGTCTGGCTGATGCATACCTTTTTGTGCGGTGCTGCTGCCTGTATGCTTTTAACTTCTGTTTGACAGTCAACCAAATGGGGACGCTGCCTTTCATGCCTGGAGCTGGGCTGCTTTGTAAAGGAGCTGTCCAGAGCTTTCCGTGTGCTCTTCCACCTTCTGGAATAATCTTACCCCACCTACTTCCTGCTCTCACTTCAGGTCCTGGCTTCGGTGCTGTTGATGCACAGGGATCTTACTTGATAAGAAATAGGGTTTTCCCCTCCCTCACCCTCAATTTTGTCCCTCTTAGGCCGTATTATATTCTTTACATTTCCCACAGTTCCAAACTGTAAACAAATTTAAATTTTCGTTCCTTAGCACCGAGGTTTCCCTTCAGTATCTCTGTCCTTGCTTCATCCTCTGGACCATTTGAAATTCTTACTACACAGGAAAATGAAGTAGGGAGCCAGGGTCTTGGTGACATTTCTTCCTTGCAGATTTCTTTCCAGGTTGTTCCAGCTCCCATTTTTCATACTCTGTTTGCTGACAGAGACTCACTTGCTGAAAGTATAATGTATCTCATGATAGAGTTTCAAAGCACAAGTCCTGAAAAATGCCACTGAGGCATTTAGCAGCCGGCACGGAATTGCCACACGCTGAGTATTTGTCGATGGAACAAACTGGTGAATGAGTGGTTTATCTAAGCGAATCCAAGCATCCAAGGGCAGAGAACTTGGGCTAGCAGGGTCTTGCTTGATGGTTATCAACAGTGGAGCTGGAGAGTATGTGTGTGTGTGTGTGTGTGTGTAAATAAGGCCTGGGCAAAGATGACCCCTCTGAGAAATGAACAACAGAGAGCAACAGGATGCCCGGGACCAAGCTCTGTGCCTGGAAAAGGAAGGAGACACCAGGCAGAGGCAGAGAGGCTGGAAACCGGAAACGTGGTGGGCAGAAGCCATAGCCTAGAAGCCAGGTCCCAAGAGGTGCAGGAAGAAAAGGGAGGGTTACCACTCTTGCCCCCCACCCCCACACCACGCCAGGGCATCTGATTCACAGCCGACTTCCACTTGCAGTTATTTTCCCACTGACTGCAGCCTTTGGCTGGTTCTCAAAAGGTGGTGTGATTCTCGTTTACAGCTGCAATTCCCACCTCTCCAAGGGGGCAGGCAAAGTCCTCTGACCTCGCTGGTGAAGGTGACACCTATCGATTTAGATTTAGCTCCTGTGCAGTGTCAGCTGAGAGGCTGAGTCTTTAAGAATATTCACAAGACCTCACCCCACCACCACAGAGCCAGGCCCCACTTCCTCTGCTCCCTCTGCAGACAATGTCACCTGTCACTTGTGTCTCAGCTATGTGGGGGTCTTCACCAGCCTCTGGTGCTGTGATGAGGCAGGGACTAGGAAAGATGTGAGAGGGTCATAAATCTAAGGCCCTAATGACAAAGAGAACAAAGCAGTGTCTCTGTCATCTGGTCAGGGCCACTCCCCAAGCTTCTAGGAGCTTCTAGGTTCCTCACACAGCAGAGACATACCCTGGTACCTTGATGGCTCTGAGAGGCTCATGAGTGCTGGAGCTTGGGGTGACTGCCCAGTTGGGGTACTCCTGGTGGGCTCAGCATACATAGGCAGCTCATCTGCCTTCACCTTGCTTAATGTCCCCTGGAATCCTACCAAGGCTGTCACGGGCTCCATTTTATTTCATTGTTTTCTGTTTTTATTTTTGATCAGTGCCTGCTCACAGAAGGCTCTGAGGAGAGACTGCTCGCTGCTGGTCACGGGTCATGGACTTGGGCACCACATGCAGGGTGAGGCTTTCCTGTGATCCCCTCGGGGATGGGGAGACTGAGGCACGCTGGGCATCAGCTGGGGGCTGCTTGTCCTGAGCATTCCAAGGGCCATTTGGGGAGCAGCAGTGCCCATGGGTGCTGGCCACACCTTCCACCGCACCCCTCCTTCCCTGGGATGCCGCTTTTCCTGAGGGGCAGGGAACTTGTACTTAATCATTCAGCTCCTTAAAGAAAGTCTTTCTCCTCTCCGTTAGAACAAAAGCCCACACGGGAAAAACCAAACACTCCACAGACCCAAAGCAAGGGTGTCTTCTCTCGGTTCAGCAGGGCTCTTTGCCTTTATTGGGAAGGAGGCAGGGTGGGGGTGTCCTTTGTGTGACTCAACTGCCACCCACTCCGGGGCTGCCTGGGCTCCCAGCCGTAGCTGCAGCCGGGGTGGGGCCAGGGGAAGGAACCGGGACAGGATTAGGCAGCAGGCTCCTTCCCGCTCCAGCAGGGGACTGCTGGGCCACCAGCTCAGCCACGAGCAGACCGGGCAGGCTCCGGAAGTGCCCTGGGTGGGCCAGGCCCCTCCCCCTGCCCCGTTTGGCAGTCAGATGTCACAGTGAGGGGGAGGTGGTGGCTGGGCTCCTGGCGTCCATCCCCACCCCCACCCGGGTTGCCTCCTCACTTAGCAGGAGGCGAAGCCAGGGTTCCAGGCAGGGAGCAGCTGGCACACAGCACCCAGGGGCCTGCTTTCCATCACTTCTGCCATCCCAGTCCTTGGCTTGGCTCGGCTCGTGGTCACAGGCTCCACGGTGATGCAAAGCTTGTCTGAGCTTTCTCCGCTGGGCTCAGCAGCTTGGAGCCACACACAGGCAGGTCCAAGGGCTGGTGCCTGCGGTGGGGTGGGCGGGGTTGGGGGGTGGGCTGGGTGGGGCAGTGAGCCTTAGGTAAAACTCTTGAATGGGGGAGGCAAAGACTTCCTGAACAAAACCATAGTTGCACAAGAAATAACACCAAGAATGAACAATTGGGATCACATCAAATTAAAACACTTTTCACAGCAAAAAACCCCACCGAAATAGTGAAGAGACAACCTACAGAATGGAAAAAATGTTTGCCAGCCCGCTCCTCAGAGAACTAATATCTACCACATATAGAGAGCTTAAAAAAATATTAGATCACCCCCAATTTAAAGACCTGACCCAAAAATGAGCATCTGAAATGAATAGACAATTTTCAGATGAAGAAATACAAATGGTCAATGATTATATGAAAAAATGTTCAACATTGCTGGCCACTGGAGAAATGCAATTTAAGATGACACTGAGATTCCAACTCCAGAGAGACTGGCTGCCATCTAGGCATCTACCAATAAGCAAGTCAGAAACCAGCGGGCAGGTTGCGGAGGAGTGCGCCCTTCTGTGCTGGGAGTGACAACTATTATGGCAAATACTTTGGAAATCAGCAGGAGATTCCTCAGAAAACCAAACTAGGAATTTCATTCTACCCAGCTCTTCCCCTTCTATCTCTGTGAAAGCGTTTAAAACATCGTATTACAGAGACCCAGGCACACCTGTGTGTATAGCCGCACAATTTTTTTTTTATGGCACCAGGGATTGAACTCATGACCTCACACTTGCCAGGCAGGCGCTTATGCTGCTGAGCTAAATCCTCAGGCAGCAGCATAATTTCTAATAACTAAAGCTTGGAAACAGTCTGAAAGTCAATTCATAGATGAGCAGGTGAAAAGAATGTGGTACTTACATACCATGGAGTGCTACTTTGCCATGAAGAAGGATAAGGCCTTCTTAGGGAGAAGAAGGCACTCGGAGATCATAATGGTAAGTGAAATAAACCAGTCACACCAGCTGAAATACCACATCTTTGTCTTATATGAGAAGCCCCGGGGTATAAATAAGGCGAGAAAAGATAAATATTAGAAAGTAGGGAGAATTTTTTTCAAATGGGAAGGGAAACGAGAGATGGAGAGGGAAAGGAGGAAGGAAGGGAAAAGGAATTTTTAAAAAAAGTTAAAGCAATGGAAATAGTGCTTTTGCAAGTGGGAGGGGAAAAGGAGTCTGAGGGAGGGGGGAGGTATGGGAGGGAAGGGGGCAAAAGGAAAGAACCGGTGTGTCATGGACCAGCACCCTTTGGTGGACGTGGTGGCTGGCTACTGCAAACAGGCCCCGGGCACCTCGGCGTCCTCTCGAGGCCCCTGCCCGGTTTTCCAAGCTGCCCTCATGGAGCGGGTTCTACCACCTCCACACCAACACCTCTCCTCCCCGGATGCCTGGTGAACTTGTGGGGGCCCTGGGAGCCTCTCTTCTAGTTTTCCGGGTCTTTCTCAAGGTCTCCTGAAATACCCACCTTCCTCTCCCCAGGCTGGAAAGAGACCTCTGCCGTGGACCCACAAAACCTGACACAGGTGCGTTCAGGGTTCCCGCGGCACCTGGACTCTCCCCTTCGTGGCACTGATTTGTAAGTATGGAGCTGACTGCTTTTCCTTAATAATCTACAAAAGCAGCCAAATGGAGAGCGAAGTTTGCCGAGCCCTCGATGCCCTGCCACAGGGACCTTATTTCATCTAACAGCAGCTCTGTGAAGCAGGCGTCCTGCTGACTCTGGAAGCCCAGAGAAGGCCACCCGTCTGAGGTCACAGCAGCAGTGCGGCCACACCCAAGGGAGGAGTCCAGTGTCCCTTTGTCCTGTGAATTGAGTGACTGGCATGCACTTCTGTGCCAGTGGGTGGGTGTGGCATGGCCTCGCAGGCCAGACACGATGGCTAGAACAGGGCTCCGGGAGCTTTCAAGGAAGAGCTCTCCAGCAGACAGAGCGGCGGGGCGGCCCTTCGGGGATTCGGGTGGGACCCAGGAGCCTTCTGTGGGAAACGCTGGAGAACTGTGCTGAGCCCCTGGTGGAGAGCGGCGAATGACCTTTAAGATCCTTTCAACTCTGAGAGTTGGAGGTTGTTTTATAATCCTTAAAGAAACCAGTAAAATCTTCTGCAAATATGAAGCGGCCCGACCCCGGCTCTGTGCTGTTATTACCGGGAGCTTGGCGGGCTTTAGCGGGGTAGTAAATGCCGGCACTGGCGTGGCCCCGAGCTCTTGGCAGCTGAGGTCAGCATGCAGCCCGCCCAGGATGGCAGCAGCCCAGCTGGAGGGTACAGATGCTGACCAGCTGCTGCAAGCTGGGCAGGGGTCTGTGTCCTCTGTGGGCGTCAGCTCAGCTCTCCCCACAAACCTATGAAACCAGCCGCAATGAAACACTAACGCTGAGTCCTCAGTGACAGTTTCCTTCTCCTTTCATAGTGCAAAGGAGACTGGAACTTCTGGACATTTTTTAATCTTGTCTGCCAGAGCTCCGTGCCCTTCAAGGGCACTGCGGTGAGGAAAGAGCTAGCAGAGCGAGATGGCAGGTCGGGTATCGGCAACCTGCGTACCCAGCCCATCTAAAGTGCATCTCAGCACATTGTGATAGCCTAACGGAGAGAAGGCGAGGCGTATTTTAAACCACACCTGCTCCGCTGCAGAGAGAATGCTCAGCAGAAGCGAGGATGACGGTAATGAGGCTGTAAGGGCCCCGGAAGCTTGCACCATGCACGGGGAAGTAGGCAGGGGTAGGAAGGTGGAATCTCACACTAGCAAGCCACCCTCAATTGTTGTCATCCATGCCTCTGTCAAGGATTCAGTCTACCCACTGGCTTGGAAAGCTGAGGCAGGAGGATCACAAGTTTAAGCCCTGGGTTGGAGATATAGCTCAAAGCAATGGTTCTGGGTTTAATTCACAGCAAAGCGCCCTCCTGCCATAAAATAACAAAAAGACCTCTTTTGGCCCCAGCAAGCAAATCACGCAGGGAGGCCAGCCTAGTCCAAATTTAGAGGTCATTCTGACTGGGCAGGTGGGGGGGACAGGCTGACCCTCTGCTCTGCTGGCCCAGGACACCTCGTGCCTACCTTCTCAGAGATGGCACCGGGTCTGAGGCTAAATGTCTGATGCAGGGTTCTGGTCCAGTGTCTGTCTATCTGTCTGTCTAGGATGTGCAAGGTCAGTCTTCAACCCCAGACAACTCGTCACTGTGGCTGGCTGGTGTGAGCACCCAGTGCTGGGGGTGCTGGGACTGTGGACTTTGGAGGGGAGGCCTCCTGCCTCAGCTGACACCCCAAGCAGCCTTCTTGCTGTGTGCTCTGTGACCTCGCATCAGCCAGGCTGCGTGTCTGACTCCGTCCTCTCTGTGTGTCTTTCTTTCCTCCTTTCCTGAACAGCAGAGGAAGGAGGCAGGAGCCCTGTGCGCCTCTGCACGCTCAGTGCAGGGCAGAGTGGGGGGGACGAGCCTAACCGTTCTGCCTTCTCTCTGTGTGATGATGGAGATCCGAAACAATTGCGTTACTGGACTAAGAGCGCTGAGGACACTAATGGGGAACTGTGCAGGAACTGAATGTTACACCTGGCAGTGATGCACGGATTGTTATTTTTCTAGTCCAGATCTATCTGTCTCCATAACCTCTGGTCCCTGCTCTGTGAGCACCCAGCCTCACAAAGGTGTCCCTCAATGGGAAACCACCACAGGCAGGGCGACCATGACTCTCCTCACCCTCCGGCTCAGTTCCAGGGAATCCTGCAGGAGGATATTTTTAGGAAACTTTCCCCAGAAGCACAGCAGGTGGTCAAATGGCGGCAACAGGAAACAGAGTCCCTGCTGCCCAGGGAAGCAAGCAAGTGGCGTCCAGGTGTGAATGAAGACAAACTACACTTCCAGAGACATCCAGGGGGGACTAGTGGAGAAGGGCACTGTGGGACCTTGCCAGGGAGTGTGGAATTCAAGAAAACAGCAAAAACAGCTTTGTACCCTCAGCAGTGACAGCGGGGATTTCCCATCATCTCCTCCTTCAGGATTTCATCCCAGAAGATGAAGATGGCAATGAGGTCACCTTTTTTTTTTTTTTTTGAGACAGTGTCTTGCTATGCAGTTCAGATTGGCCTGGACCTCACTTTGTAGCCAAGGCTGATCTTGAACTTGTAATCATCCTCCTGCCTCAGCCTCCTGAGTGCAGGGATTACAGGAGGGTACCACCATGCCTGACCCTGAGGTCACCTTCTGATAATACCCTCCTTTCTCCAATGGTGTCCACTCCTTGTTTCTTTAATCACAGGCCTTGCTAGAAAGTCAAAGGATGCCACAGAAGGTAACATCTCTACAGGAAAGGGAACTCCCGGGCCTCAGAGCGTGTCCCTGGCGTCTTTTCTCTCTGGTCTGGTTTTATTTGACTTCATTACTTTCGGAAAGGGTTAGGTAGATCTCCTGGGTGTTTGTCCTCTGATTGACTATTTCTGAAGTCTCCTGGATCCATGAGCCTTCCAGCAGGAAGGTCTGGGGTTTGACAGGAAGTGGTTCCCAGAGCCCCCCTCTGGTTCCTGAGGGAGGAAGGGAGGACCAATGACTTCTTTTTCCAAGTTTAAGAGAAGCAAGAGAGCACACCAGTGGAGGCCCAGTCAGCCAGCCATATCCTCTCTGGGCCTTTCTGTGACTGTGTTTGGAGGTGGCTGGGAGCTTGTGTTGAGGACCCAACTGGACTGATCCTGGGTGAAGTCCAGGTGTGGCTTCTTGCAGCCTGGCCTCTCCCTCGGGGCCCCTTTCTCCTCGGCTGCATCTAGGTTAGTTTGTGAGCTTAGTATCTTCATGGTCTCCATAAGTGCCATGAATAGGAGAGGTGGTGGCGTGAGAGAGACACTAACAGGATGAGGCCAGCACGATGGGAGTGCAGCACACACCTGGCACTGAGGTCGCCTCTCATTCTTAGTCGTGATGGAAATGTTTCTTACATACCGACGCTTGACCCTGCAGCCTGAGTGAGCTTCTTGTCGTCAGGAGGGGCCCCTGATCCTCTGTTAGGCTTTAGACCCTGATTCAAGGGCCGAAATAGAAGCGCCCTCAGAGTAGCGGGCCCCTTGTGGGGGGGCTCTGAGCATGGCCAGGAGCCGCCCCCAGATTCCTGCCCCGATCCTCCATCACCCTGGGCTCAGCAAATGACTTGAAAAGGAGGACAGGGCACATTTCACCCAGGCCAGCCCCTCCTCTGTGCTAAGTAAGAGCTGGACACAGAGGACTGCAGGAAGGAGGTGCAGGCCTCACCTGTGTGACACTGTGAGTGTCCCAGCCCAGGGCTGGTGTGATGGCCTCTGGCCCTGGGCACCTCACTGGGACCCTTGAGAGGTGTGGTCGGTCCCGTCATTGTGCAGCTTGGATGGCTGATTCAGCGCCTGCCTCCATGCAGGCCCCTCCAGGGGCCACACAGGCCGCTTCCCTGCCGAGGGCCTGACCACCACGTCTGCGCCTGACCTGTCCGCCTCCGCCCTGGCCTTTGGCTGCAGCCTGTAGAGACAGGAAGACAACACTCAGCTGTGTGGTCCTGGGTGCAGATAAGCGTTTGTTTATGCAGGCAAGGGAGATAACCAGCAGGGTCTGCTGACTCTTGCGTAGGTCACCAAGTGACCTTTCCGAGGTCATTCCAGGCAAAATGTCCAGTGTTGCCCTCTCTGCTGCTTCCACAGGACCTAAAATGCTGGGTGCTCTGGGTGGGCAGATGGGCAAGCAATGGGGACTCCTGAGCCAGGACTCAGGGCCTTCCCTACCATCTCTCCTCGTAGGTGGCCACCACCCCTTCTGTTGGGCCTCTTCTGTCTCCACTGTTCAGTTTCCTCTTCAACTGACTTTGAACTCAGCTACTGTCACCTGGTCTTTTAGCCCTGGCCAAGGCTGCTGGCTTTAAAAGTGAGCCAGGTAATTTTTTAAAAAATTTTATTTAAAGAGAAAAGGAAAAAACCAAACAAAACAGAATAAAAGGCAGCAACAATATAGAATTCCAAGGAAAAAAGGAAAAGAACCAAAAAAAAAAAAAAAACCCCACTAAGAAATCATTACTTGACAAATTACATACTAACTTCTTGGAAATAGTTGTTCAAATTACAAAATTAAAACATGCAAAGTAGACATTCAAACAGTGAGACTGTTAACAGTTCTGCTCCACGATCTGACAAAAACAGCAATATGGTCATCCATCTTACCCACTCAAATATACATGCAATTATATCAAAAGGGTAAAATTAAACACAACAAAACAGAACAAAGCAGGTCACAAGAAAGCAATGTAAGAGACAAAAATTTCAAAACTAGACAACTGGAGATATTCACTCTCTAACACACTGACTCTTGTTTTCTTCCAAATAGTTGTCCATATTGTAACATACAGGGAATTCACATGAAACAACATAGTATGGAACTGATCTGAACAGGACAAGGAAGGCGTTTCAGGTCTTCAAGACCAGACAATAGGGAAGCCAAGAATGGCTGTCATAGTGTCTCTCATTCTCTTCAAAACAGCTGTCCATGTACAACAAAACATACCACAAAACAAAACAAGCTAAAATCACTTTGAACAAAGAATGATGGTATTGCTGGATTTCACATCATGATATTACGGAATCAGCGCTGGGTACTGTAGTGTCTCTTTTTCTTCAAAATAGTTGTTCATTTGAACATGCGTTATATAGTTGGTTCTCATAAACTGTTTATAAGCTCTACACATGCATGAGTCTCTACATGTATATCTATCCTTTCTGTATTAGAGGGAAAAACAAAACAAAACAAGACAAAACAAAACAATTCCTAGGAAAGCATGAAGCAAAAAGTCATGTAAAACCACAATACAAGGTGATCTACAATGGTTACCATGGTGTCTCAGCAGTGTACAACAACATTAATAAAAACAAAGTATTGGAGATATTATAAGACTTCAAAAGCAGGCAATAATCAAACCAGAGTGGTTATCTTAGTGAATCTTGTCATTTCAGTGTAGTTGCCTATACACTTAGACTTGATGCTATCAATCATAACAGATTTGAATAAAATCAGTCAATACAAAACAGCAATCTAACAAACCAGATTCAAATAAGATCAGTCATAATAAGATAGTCTAAGTTATACAGGGTTTCAGATTAAGTTGATAGGAAATTAAGCATGATTATCATATTATGTCCTCTTATTTTGGGGATAGCTGACCTTGTTCTCAAGTCTAGTGTAAGTAGACAACCTGGAACAGCATGTAATCCATCCAAGCAGAGTGATGAGAATAATGTAGATTTTAAATCTTGTTACCCCATTAACAATATCTTCTGTCTTCCTTTTTTAGACAATTCCTTCCCTTTCACTCCCATAGGGTGCACTGCTTATTTTGGGTCCCACTGCCTCCCTATTTAGAACATCTCAATGGACCCTATCTCCTGATCTACTCTACCTGTGTTTCTCTGTTAGTATTTCCAGGCCCTCTATATTAGAGATTATAGCCAATCTTCTCTGCCTCATTTCTGCTATTCTATTTTTCTGCCATTGGTAGTCTATTTTTCTCTTCCACTCCACTGTCTGCCCTGTTCATTGAGGCCTCTCTGCCACTGTTCCTGAAATGCTCGTATTCTTTTTCTCTCTTTCTGAAATGTCCTTTAGTATTTTTTGTAGGGTTGGATTATTCTCCCAGTTCCTCTTTGTCATGGAAGCATCTTGTTTCTCCATTAATTTCTAGAGAGAGTTTTGCAGGATACATCAATCTGGGCTGGAGATTGTCCTCCTTCAGGAGTTGAATTATTTCACTCTAAGCTCTTCTTGACTTGATGGTCTTTGTTGAGAAATCTGCCATGATTTTGATGGGTTTTCCTCTATAGGTGATCCATTTCTTTTCTCTGATGGCTTTTAATATTCTGTTCTTATATTGAATTTCTGGGATCTTGATTATTATGTGTCTGGGTGTAGTTCTGTTTTGGTTGTAGGTGGCTGGAGTTCTGTATGCTTCATACATCTGCATATCATTTCCTTTTTCTATGTTTGGGAAGTTTTCCTTAATAATTTCTGTGAATAGCTTTTGCAGTTCTTCTGTTTTGACTCCTGCTTCTTCATTCACATGCTTTATTCTTAAGTTATAGATCCTCTTGTCGTCCTCTAGCCTTTGTATTGTTACTGCCTGCTTCCTTGTTATTTTTAAGAGATCTTCTCTTTCATGATCACACATTGCAAGCCTGTGTTCAATTTTTGATAGTCTATCTTTGGTTTCTTTCAAGCAGTTTTGCCAACTTTTTATGGAGTCTTTAGTTTGCTGGTAATCTCTTTGAATCTGCTTCATGAATTCTAGGTTTTTTTTTATATTCTTCATTGAATGTTTCTCTCCTTTTGTGTTCCTCCATTCTTCTGTCTTTGTCTTCTTGAGGGGTGCCAGCCTTTCTTTTATTAATCTACTTATCTCTTGTTTAACTTGAATTAATATTTCAGTTTTGATCTCATTTATGAGGTCCTGAAGATATCTTTTTATGTCCATTGATGCTGTATTTGATGTTGCATGTTTGCTGCCCTCAGTCTCTTTTATATTTACCTCTCCTGGATCAATATTCTCAGGGTTGGGGGCTGGGGGCTTTTTCTTATTTCTCTTTCTTGTCATGTTTTTGGTTCCTTCCATACAAGTGTATAGTGTAATTCCCAGCCCCTTTTTTTGTTGGTTAGGGCTCTTCTAGAGCATGTAGGCTAGGGGCCTTCCACTATCAGAGAGTGAAGTGCAAGCAAGGGTAGTATACGCTGGCTCCTCCCCTTTGGGCCAGTCCACCTTCTTGGGCCTTCACTGCGTCAGTGTGCACCACCCTCAGGGAACCAATTGATTTGTGATGACCCACTGGGTCCCAGCCCAGTCCAAGCAGATCCCTCCAATCTGCTGTTCGAGGGGAGCAAACAACTGAAGCCACTTCCTTACAGAGCCAGGACTTTCCTGCCCAACTGCAATATGTTGTCTAGTTGGTTGCCCCTTTCCTGAGGGAGGGTCCCATTCCCATCACTCACAACATGTTGATGCTGGTCCCCGAGAACTGCTGGGCTCTCCGACCTCTGACTTCAGTGTGGCTGCAGTGCGAATTCACGGTGCCTCTGGGTGGGTCGAGTGCAGGGCCGGGTCCAGGCAAGCCACGCACAGGGCTGTTCAGCTCCATGTTCTGGCTGCTCAAGCCAGTTGTTTGGCGTGGGTTGTGTCACTCAAGTCAATCTCGGGCATGAATTCAGGTGGCTCGGTGAGAGTGCAGTGCTTGCCAATTTTAGCTTCTCTAATAGTAGCCTCGGGACCTCGTATTCGAGCAGTTTCTTTCCCTTCAGTTTCTTCCTGGGTTGAGAGAGTCCATCTCCCTCTGTTTGGATCTCTCCAGGGTGTTCTTTTCTGGCACTTGAGCTGTCTCTCTCAGAGAAGCTCCATATTTTGCTACCTCTAGGTCTGCCATCTTTCCTGTCTCTTGTGAGCCAGGTAATCTGTGTGCTGGTGCATGTCTGTAATCCTAGCACTCTGGGAGGCTGAGGCAGGAGGATTGCAAGTCCAAGCCTAGTCTGTGCTATACAGTGAGACTGTGTCTCAAGATTAAGAATATGAAAAGGGACCAGGGTTGTAACTTAGGAAGAAGGACATGAGTTCAGCCCTAGTACCACACATGCACATGCACACTCTGAACCGTGCACTGTCCACTGCAGCCTCCTGGTTGCTGACCCTCCTGTCCCTTCCCTCCAGGCCATCCCCAGATGGATGCAGTGGCTACCTGAGGGGCTGCCCTGGGGAGCTGGCCCACTAGGGTCCTGTCTCTGGGACAGTAGATCTGAGTGACTGTGAGATGAAGCCAGTCTGCTGGAGGCGAGATCTGGGCATACATGGGTTGCAAACCCAGGCTGTGTGTGCTGAAAGTTTTGGGGTACAAGGGAGCTCCAAGGAACCTCCACACTGGTTTGTCCCAGGTTTATGGAGAGGTGGGAGGTAGGGGCAGGGAGAGAAAGGGGACAGGCTTCCCTCTGCTTCCCTTCCCCTGTCCCTCTGCTCTTCCTGTGTGTTCCTGGCTCAGCCGGGGAAGCGCTGTGACCCAGACCAGTCCACTGTGGGTTCCAGTCACAGCTCCACCCCCAGGACCAAGGCTATGGGCAAGCACCTCACCCAGGCCTGGCCTCAGCCTCTGAAAGGGAGAGAGGACAGCTGGAGGGTACGGATGGCCAGTTAGCAGGAGATGTTCCTTCCTCCTCCCCTCCCTCCCTCCCTTTGTGCAATCACAGGGTCAGGACCCAGGCAAGGCCAGGAGCCACCTGGCTGGTCACTTCCCTCTGGGCCTCCATGAGACAGCAGCTAGTTCTACCAGTTAATTCACAGAGTCCCTAAAGCTCAGTCCCCTGCTCAGGGGACCTGCGCTGGGTGCTGGGTCTGGGTCCAGGGCTCCCTGTCCCCTGCAGGCGACAGGCTTGCTGCAGGATGCACCGGTCTTCCCCTCCCTTCCCCTTCCCAGAACAGGCACAGGAAGCCCACAGAGGACTCCAGAAAGCTGCACTAATGCATTTGGCTCCTTCTCACTTGGACTTGGACCTCTGACCTCAATATGCAAAGAGAGCTAAGCCTGTAAGTCAGCTGCTCTGGGGTTCATGAAAATAGCTCAGCCTGCCGCTCCCCTCTCCCATCCCCTGCACCTCCTATCAGCTCCAGCCTCTCCTCCTTCCTCCCCTCCTTCCTGCCTCCACCCTCCCTCCTTTCTACTCTCTCTTCTTGGTCCTCACGCCTTTCCCTCCACCAGCCCCTCTTCTCCCTTCTCTTCCTCCTTCCCTCCTTGGCAGCTTCCTCTCTGCCTCCTGGGTCAGGCTGTCCATCGGGGGACAGTCATTGCTGTCACTGGAGAGGATGCAGCACCTCTGGATCTTGGTCCTGTGCATTGGCAGTGAAAAACATGGTGAAAGTTTAAATTTAAAGATTAATTATGATAGGGCCAGGGATTTAGCTCAGTGGCTCAAGCACTTGCCTGCTAAGCGTGAGGTTGTGAGTTCGATCCCTGGTACCAAAAAAAAAAAAAAATTCATTATGATGAAAGATTCATTCCCATGAATCTCCCTTAAAATCCCCGCCTTGTCTCCAGCACACTCATCCCATGGCTGTTGGTGCTTTCTGCAGCAGCTCTGGAATCCTCGTTCATGTGAGTCCTTAGCTGCACTGTCCTGGCTGGCTCCATGTCCTGAGTCCTTTCAGCACGTGCCCCCTTCATGGCCATTTGGCTCTGGGAAAGAGAGTCAGAGTCACCTGGTGACAGGTCCAGTGAATAAGGTAGATGAGGACAGTGTCATGTTTTATCTTTTCATTTAATGGAAAAAAAGTCAAACAAAATTTCATAACAAAATAATAGAATAACAATAGCTAATACGTTGAGTACTGTTACATTTAAAGCAGTTAATCAGAGTACAAGCTACAAGCACAAAAATTCTCCAAATGATAATGGGACAAACCTTTCTTTTCAATGAACTAAGAAAACTAGCAGTACAGCTATCTTGTAATTTGTTTTTTTCCTTTTCCCTTCTTTCCTTTCTCTAATCCTAGTTCCTTTTGCCTTTTGAACAATTTCTTCCCATTTCACATTTTGGACCTTATTTACTCTTTCAGTTTCTCACACCAGGGAGACAATAAGATTGATTTAGCTTATGTGGATGGCCCCTAGTTGCATCCATTTACCTATAAAAGTCTCAAGTTTATCCTTTTTATGGCTCAGTAATATTCCACTATATAAAAAAGACTGTATATATATCAGATAAGGAATGTATATCTATATATCTATATATCTATATATCTATATATCTATATATCTATATATCTATATATCTATATATCTATATATCTATATATCTATATATCTATATATCTATATATCTATATATCTATATATCTATATATCTATATATCTATATATCTATATTTATCTATATATATATATCTCCTTAGTTGATGGGTATTTGGGTTGTGTCCAAAATTTACCTATTACAAACTGTGCTGGTATAGACATGGGTGCACATATATCACAGTGGTATGATGTTTTTAATTCTTCTGGAAGATACCCAGAAGGAGAATAGTTGGATCAAGTGAGACCTTTAATCCTAGTTTTTTGAGGAATCTCCACACTGCTTTCCATAGCGCACCAGTCTACACTCCCACCAACAGTGGAGAAGGGCTCCTTTTTCCTCACAGCCTCTCCAGCATTTGTTGTTGTTAGGTTTCTTTATCCTGGCCATTCTTTCTGGGGTGAGGTGGAATCTCAGTGTGGTTTTAATTTGCATCTCTCAAATGACTAATGATGATGACATTTTCTCATATTCTGCCATAAATTTGCCATTTATATTTCTTCAACTGAGAACTGTGTATTCATCTCATATGCCCATTTTCTACATGGAGGCATATGATAATCAAGATTGTAAAAACCAGGGAGACACCTCCCTGATTAAGCACAAGAAGAGGACATTAAAAACTGTTAGAGAAATGAAACAAATCCCCTATAGAGGAAATCCCATTGGGATTACAGTACACTTCTCAACACAAACCCTTAAGTCAAGGAGAGCTTGGAGTGAACTTTTCCAAGCCCCGAAAGAAAATAACTTCCAACACAGATTGAGGTACCCTAGAAATCTGTCTTTCAGGATTAATGGAGAAATAAGATACTTCCATAACAAAGAACAACTGAAGAAATTCATGACCAAACTAGCTCTATAGTGTGTTCTGAAAGATCTTGTACAGAGAGTTAACAATGTGCACAAATCCAAGAACACCCATAGGAATAAGCCACCAGGCAGAGCAAGGGACTAAACAGAAGGGAAAGATAAGGAACCAATAGCAGATAATAAAACAACAAGGATAAATCAATACTTGTCAGTTACAACCATCAACGTAAATGGTCTCAACGCACCAATCAAAAGAAATAGGCTGGCAGAATAGATCAAAAAACAAGATCCAACAATATGCTGCATACAAGAAATATATTTTGTGTCATGTTTTAGCCTTTCTGGAAGATGGCACTCATCAGTAGCAGTTGTACTTTTGCTCTTACCTTGTGGTGGATTGAAAACTGGTGGTCAACTTAAACACCAGCTGAACTAAATCAGCATGCTGCTGAGTATAGACGGACACCTGAGGACTGTTACCAGCATAAAAAGGAAACCTGAAGAGGAAGAATAGCACTGTGGTTTCTCCTGAGTGTTGTTTGGAGCTGTTGGTTCTCCTGGAGGAGCTTGCGATGCTGGCTTCCCTGGTATGAACTGGGCTGTTATCATGGGAGGAGCTCAGGACCTTGTTGCTAAGAGTGGCTTCGGTTCACTTTGGGGGAGCTCTAGTCCTTACTTTGAGGATCACTTCCTTGCTCCGGTAGAGAATATGTGTCTGTTCAATCTCCAGGAGAAGCTTGTCATGCTGGCTTCCTGATATGCAGTCGGCTGTTCTCATTATCAGAGAAGCTTGGGACCTCACTGACGCTGAGGATGGCTGTGGTACTTTTCAGGGAACCTTGGTCCTTACTCTGCGCATCGCTTCCTGGCTCCAGTGCAGAATCCTTGACTTAGTGGCACAGCTCCTTCACCCTACCGGCATAGACTTTCTAGCTTCCACCACTGACCTTTGGGCCTTCCCAGTGCAGATCTGTGAAACAGATGTGCATGAGTCATTGTAATGGGCTCTAGGCCTCCAGTTGGACTCACTGGGGGCATCGTCATGGGTCTAGGTCTTCAGCGGGACTCATGTAGGATATTGCCTTGGGACCCAGGCCCTCGGCTGGATTCTCTAGGTCTTTAGTGTATAGACAGATTTCCTGCACTTCTTGTATTTGACTGTTTGACCACTATGAATGATACTATAAATTGTGTGTCCTGTACTGTCTTGTTCTTCTTGAAAACCCTGACCACAACATGCCTCATATAGACTTTCAGGAAAGTGTACTTCAGAACTGCTCCTGGGAGGGCAAGGATGAGAGGACAGCCATATCTGAAGTTAGGGGAGGGTTTTGAGGGGGATTAGTAGCACTGTGTCTCTTCTGGTAATATTTTTTTACAAAGTATAAACACACACATTTTTTTTTTTTTTTTTTTTTTTTTGGTACCGGGGATCGAACTCACGACCTCGAGCTTGCAAGGCAGGCACTTAAGCCACTGAGCTAAATCCCCGGCCCAAACACACACATTTTGATTACCCTTCATTATGTCAAGGGCTCCGGGGTGACGGGCTGTAGTGGTCTCCCTGTGGTCTCCAGAACATGGGAAGGGGTTTGAGTCCCAGCTCTGCCTTGCTTGAAGTGTGGCCTCAGGTGGGAAACTCCCCCTGTACCAGCCCCAGTTCTGTCACCTTTAGGAAGCCAACCCTTCCCAGGAGAAGAAGTAAAAATGGGCAATAAATGCATGAAAATCTTGGGGCAGCAGAGAAATGTAAACCGAGGCAGGAAGATTCTAGTTCCTCCAGCAGCAGTGGCTGTTATCACGGATGGAGGCAGTGAAAACCTCCCAGGGAGGAGGATGTGGAGAGAAGGTGGGAAATCACCACAGAAAGAGGGGGCTCTGGTGGCCCCAGGTGAGGCTGGACAAGAAGGAGGCTGAGGTGGCCTGGGCTGATGAATCACCATTGCTCTTGCCCCTGCAAATCTGCCTTCCTCAAAACACACTGCAATGGCAGGGTTAGAGTTTAGGGGCAGTGACAGCGGTTAGGGCCACAGAATCTTTTTGGGAGGAGCTCGCAACCTGGGTAGGGACAAGACAAATGCTGACATGACAGTGACGGTCAGTGACACTGTTTGCACATTACCCATGCTCCAGAGATGGCGTTAAGTGCACTGGGTGTAGGAGCTAATGGCATTTCCAGGCAGCCATGTGAGATGGGCTTTGTGGTCAGCCTCAGCCCCATCTTACAGATGAAGAAAACCTGGCTTGGAGAGTGAAGGAGCAGGTCCAAGTCCCACAGCAGGAGGTACAGAGGCTGGGATTTGAACTCAGGCCTGCAGACCCCAGACACTGGACAATGCAGCCTCCTGGCTCTTTCTAGAGTGCTGCCAAGGTTCAGTGACTGGGAGGTGACTCCCAGCAGGAGAAATCCAGGCTGTCTCCCTGGAGGCAGTGGTACCACCCAGGCTGGGAAGAAGGAGCAAGGTGTGGGAGACCTGAGAGAGCTTCCCAGGCAGAGGGGACACCTGAGCAAGGACATAGGAACTGGAAATGTCAGGAATGAGCTTCCTGAGTTAGGGGTCCTTGAGCCTGGGGGACCTGGTGCTGCCAATGCATTGAGACCCGGTTTGTGGCCCAGCTCTGAGCAATGCCCAGGACGACTGGAAGCACAGTGGGAAGAGGGTGTGTGGGGCCTGGTGGTGGCATGGTGCTCTCCAGCAAGGCAGCTCCCCCTCCAGGTCTGGTTCCTGTCACTCACCAAGTTAGGTGACAGCCTCGGGTCCTCTGGGGGACCTTTTCCCACAGCTGCCTGACTGTAGCTCTGGAAGTGTGGCAGCAGCTGCCCTGGTGTTGCTGCTCCATTATTCGGCGTGATGACACCCACAGGCCACCCACAGTCCCATCCCCCAGGCTGGCTGACAGCTGTGGCTCTGCTGAGCCTGGGCGGGTCACCAGTGCCTCCCCGAGCAGGTGAGCAGGCGTGTCACTTCCCCCAGCAGCACCCAGGTGCCATCCTGGAGGTGCCAATGAGCACCTTGGGTGTGAGAAGATGACTAGCACCAGAGAGAAGGAGAGAAGAGCGGCCTCCTGGCTGCTGAGGTCATTTCCTGAGACCTTGGTGGAGGCGCAGGGCCTGCCCACATCTGCAGAGGGGCCTTGGTCCTCACTTGGGCTCCCTTTGTCCCGGGGACCTAGCAGATGTCCCAGGCCAGGGGACACAGGAGGTCACTGTGCTGCATTTGGTGGTGGCATGCAGAGGTCAGGCAGGGAGGTGTTCTCTCTCCCATGAGAGTCACTTGCTGAGTGAACAGGGCTGCAGGTCCAGCTGGGGGAGACTCCGTGACACTGGTGGGGTCAGGTCATCCCCTGGGTCTCAGCTCCACAGGAAGCTGACACCCACAGGGCCCAGGAGAGTCCGGAGAGCCAGGGTCTGTGCAGGCCCAAGCTGTGGGGATGCCCAGTGGGCTGTGACCCAGTCCACCTGGCTGTCACCTCCGCCTGCCGTGTGACCCCCTCAGGGGCCTCATTCCCCGTGTGGAGTCAGTCTGTACTCATCATGCACCTTGATTCCTTTCTCATCCCCCTGCCCTGCCCTGCCCTCTCATACCCCTCTCTCCATCTCTCAGTCCCCTTCCCTTTTGCAGAGCTCTATCTTCCTACTTCCTGTTATCTATGTTTCATTTTGCTCTTTATTACATGTTGGGCTTCTCATTCAAAATGTGACGTTTAAGCTTGTGTGTCTGGTTTCTTTAGCTTAACATTTTGGTCTCTAGGTGCATCCATTCTCCTACAAATGACTCAAGTGGATCCTGTTCACGGCAGAGTAGTGCTCTGTGGCGTGTAATTCTACATTTCCTCTATCCATGCATCTGGTGATGGGCAGGGAGACTGCTTCCAAGATTTCGCTGTTGCGAGTTGTGCTGTGTGGACTGGGAGTGCGCGGGCTCAGGACAGTGGAAGCCGCCAGTCTGGCGTCTGTGTGAATACCTGCATCCTGACTGGCGGGAGGAGTCAGAGATTTCTTTCCCAGAAATTCCTCTCCCCAGCTAGCATGGCTGCCCCTCACCACCAGCAGAGCCAGAGGAGATGCTGTCTGCTAAGGACCCTGGGCCTCCACCTGGGGGCGGGAAGAATGACAGCGGGTATGGCAAGGGGATGAGCCATGAGGAATGGTGACAGAGGGAGGGACGTCTGATAAGGGCCCAGGGAGCTGGGGGAGGGGAAGCAGACAGGGCCTGCAGGCAGGGCAAAGGGGGTGATGGGGTGCGGAAGATGAAAGGGAGAAGACTGAGGAGATCAGGGGCTGAGGGAATGGGAGGAATGGAGGGGACATGGGGACAAGGAGCTAGGAAAGCAGCAGGCCACAGAGATGCTCAGAGCTGCCTAATGCAGCAGCGTCTGGCTTGATCTCATTTTCCCAGGCCACGGCAACTCCCCCCCCACCCCAGTGTTCAGTCTGTGGGATGCGAATGTTATAGGTCCCCAGGAACATCCAGGTCTCACTGTGGGTCCCTCATGGATAAAGGCACAGCGGCACCCTCTCCTGCCTGCTTTGTCCACAGAAGGCTTTGATCGCTTCCTCCCTTCCTTCCTTCCTTCCTTCCTTCCTCCTTCCTTCCTTCCTTCCTTCCTTCCTTCCTTCCTTCCTTCCTTCCTCCCTCCTATCTTTCTTTCTTTCCTTCCTTCCTTCTTTCCTCCCTCCCTCCTATCTTTCTTTCTTTCTTTCTTTC